>BDJD01003162.1:23497-35489 GCA_002564525.1 Rosa multiflora | reverse complement strand
AGTATGGTCTTAGAATTTTCCATATGGGATGAGCATCAAAATTCAAAACCAGAAGTTGCCAACTTGTGTGATGGTTGTGTTTGCGAACCGCCCACAGGAATTGGTTTGGTTTAAAGGTTAGCCTGTATATATGAAAGTGAGCCAACTCATTCTCCTACTTGCGCGAATATTTATGACAAACTTTATTTATTTATTTATTGACAGTTGAAGGAAACTGACACACACTTCCAGTTGTCATATGAATTTCACTTCTTTTGCTTCTAAAAACACCAAATGGAATTAACTTCAATAGTATGGTCTTAGAATTTTCCATATGGGATGAGCATCAAAATTCAAAACCAGAAGTTGCCAACTTGTGTGATGGTTGTGTTTGCGAACCGCCCACAGGAATTGGTTTTGCTTAAAGGTTAGCCTGTATATATGAAAGTGAGTGTTAACATAGTATGGTCTTAGAATTTTCCATATGGGATGAGCATCAAAATTCAAAACCAGAAGTTGCCAACTTGTGTGATGCATGGTTGTGTTTGCGAACCGCCCACAGGATTTGGTTTTGCTTAAAGGTTAGCCTGTATTATATATGAAAGTGAGCCAACTCATTCTCCTACTTGCGCGAATATTTATGACAAACTTTATTTATTTATTTATTGACAGTTGAAGGAAACTGACACACTTCCAGTTGTCATATAAATTTCACTTCTTTTGCTTCTAAAAACACCAAATGGAATTAACTTCAATATTCTTGTTCTAAGATGGGAAAAGGGGTTGTACTGGTGGGATCAATTTCTGTTGTACATTTCTGATTCAGTGTACCTCTGAGAATGGTGGGTTAACTTCATCGATCATGATGCAGAAGCCAAGAACAAAGATATTGAAGTTGATTCCATTTGGTGTTTATAGAAACAAAACAATTCAACATTCAATGCCTTAACTGGCGGTGTTTGTCATTTTCCTTCAGTTGTCAATAAAGAAAGAAACTGTGTCATAGATATTCATGCAAGTAGGGGAAGGGGTTAGCTCACTTAAAATCCGAAGAATTCACACCAATCTGATAGTTCCCACGAACATAACATCTTGCACATAGAGTCATATCATACTGAACCAAACAACATTACACTAACACATCAAAATTCAAGTCTTTTTCGCCGCGAAAATCGAATTAATCAAACTCAATTACAGCAGTGAAAGAATGAGGGATACCTTTTCGGAAACAAAGCAGGCAATGCTGCAGAGAGACTTGCAGCCATTGCAGGTCCTCTTCTTGTCCTTGTTAGGGGCAGAAGCGTCTTTTGGACCGGGCTTCGGCGACTGAGCCCCGCCGTGCGCGGCGGCGGATTTCGCGTCCTTCTCCTCCCATTTCAGCGACTTGATCGAGGGAGCGTAATTGATCAAACCCCAAGCCTCGAGGAAATTGAAGACCCTGTGGATGGAGCCGACGTCGCCGACTAGGGTTTTGCGGACGTCGGTGAAAGTGAGGCGGCGGCCGGGGTTGGAGCGGTAGTGCTTGATGATGTGGTTGCGGTAGTACTTGTAGAGGTTAGGGTTTTTGGCCGGCGAGCGGGAGTTGAAGAATTCCGGGAGGGATCGGCGCTCGGTCTGGTAGATGCGGTCGAAGGAGAACCAGCTGGAGTAGCTGGGGATGAAGATGGTGTCGGCGTCGGAGGTCGGCGGCGGCGGTGGAGGAGGGCGGGCGGTCGTGGCCGGAATCTCGGGCTTGACGGCGGCGGAGGAGGATGTGGAGGAGGGAGGAGGATTGAGAAGATTGAGAAGCTCTTGGATGGATTTGGTGGTCATTGGGAGATGTGAGAGGTTTAAAAGTGGGATATGGGCTTTTCTATTCTTCTCTCTTTTTCTTTTATCACGAGTTTAGGGCTTGTTTTTCTTTTATAATTCACGAGTTTAGGGCTTGTTTTTCTTTTTGTGTTGCTGTTTGGGAAGAAAAAATATATAAAAAACAAAAAAATTATTTCAGGATGTGTTTGGGACGTGAAAAGAAGAATATGGTGTCTTGTAAGATAAATTATCCATAAAAATAGTTTTGCAAAAATTACCTATGTAATTAATTTTGAGGGATGAGTGCGGAAGCTTGAGTAGCATGAAGAACCAAATTGGCAAATTCCAGTGTTTAAGTATTTTGAGGATGATTGTGGTAAGTGGTACAAAGGTTTTATTGCTATGATAGTTTGTGTGGTGGGGATTTTTTTTTTTGTTTTTTTTGTTTTTTTTTTTTTGCGTTGTAATTGACTTGGTGCAATGTCATTTTGTAATTGTGGAGGCCAATACAGCTCAATTTTATTTTATTAAAATTCAGATTCAACCCAATTTAAATATATTTGATAGTAATCCACTCTATATACGATCTTATTTATCGATACAAAATATTTATCGTTAGAAATTCTATATCATGTATATTTACATATTCTAAATTTGCTAATGAGTAGTTATCATGGCAATTATTGTTCACGATCTTCTTCAATTCTCATGACTCAGATACTTCTCAAGGTTGCTATGCAAAAAATATTCCGAATTGTTATAGTTTACTTGCTGTTTTAGAGTGTTAGACCTTCTCATATATCACTGTGTATTTCATTTCTAAATTACCATCCAAATAGAAAAAAAGATTATATTGAATTTGCTAGAGATATTCCCTAGTTAAAATATAGCATAGGCGCAACTCTTGGACAATAATGTATTTTCTAACGTTATAATATTCACAAAGACTAAATGCACTGGCCACCGACTGGCCACCGACATTAGGTTTTCTGCTAAGTCACTGGGACTTGTGGAGACGCCGGGAGGGATGCTAGTCCCTGCAGAGGGGATGATGCCTCAGGAAAATGTCTCCGAGGGCCCAACCACCAAGAAGAAAAGAGGCAGACCTTTAGGGTCCCGAAACAAGAACCCTCCGAAGCCAAAGACCTCAGTCTCTGCTGAAGATGTGCTTTCCTACCTCCACTCGGGGAAGACTGCTAGCCCTAGCTTCAAGGGCAAGGAAAAGATGTAGCCGTTTAGAATATGTTGCCTATTACTATGCTTGTTCATAGTACATAGGCTCACTAGAATAAGTGAGCATGAATTGTTTTAATGGATGATCTAGTCTATGTATCACCGTGGTGTTTACATCGCAACTTCTTGACTATCTGTATATGATAGCGGAAGGATATGTAATGGTCATTCTGGCCTTACTGTTTTAATGACATATATATGTTTAATTCAAAAAAAGCATAATGCCAAGAACAAAATCCTTATAGGCTTTGGCTTCAGTGTCACCAATACAAAAGCTTAAACCTTTTATATATTTTTTTTTTGGCAGTGTAAGGATAATTTTTATTAGATAAACATAACTGTACCCACAAACACGCTTACAAAACCCAGTGTGGGAAAACACAAACAAATAGAAGATAAACATAACAAACCCATCATTATCCATCCAAGTAGGAAACCCTCCAAAGGAGGAACGGACAGCAGCATAAGCATAACCAGCCACCTATCGACAATTTAAGTGACCCAGAGACGTCACAATACTGTTTGCCATCGGAAAATGGGAATACACCTAATTCATCCCGAGTTCCTGATGGGGATCTACCCTGGTACCGACTGCAGAGAGGAAAGGAAAATTGAAACAAGCAAAGAAAAATTATATTTCTTCAAAAGTGGTTGCGCAGAACCCTAGTACAGCCATATATATTAGATTAAATGGCTATGATGGAGCCACGTCTCCCCCGACAAGCAAATCAGAAAAGACCCTAATACAAGTTTAATTAATTAAACTAAGTGCTGCAATAAAATATAAGTCTGCCTAATGAATGATGGCCACGTGCGTCCCATGCTAACGAGCAACCCAACCTAATTAAATATTCCTTCAAGGCTGATCAAGATTTGACTCGTAACAGTGCTCCCCCCATCTCATCAAACTTGTCCTCAAGTTTTTTCAATTAAAACTTAAACTGAGGGTACCTTTGCATGATTTCTTGAGCAAATTCTCACGTTGCCTCTGCCGGAGAAGTACCGAACCACTGTATAAGCCACTGTGTAGCAGCTGCACCATGTCTCTTCACCATTCTGGTATGCAAAACTGATTCGGGTGCCCACCTCGAAGTGGATGTATCACTCATGTTAGGTAGCTGGGTTTCCACTTCCACATGGTCACCAATTTTTTTCTTCAATAGTGACACATGAAACACGTTATGTATTTTGGCGGTGGAGGGCAGTTGTAGCTTGTAGGCTACTTGACCAACTTTCTCAACCACCTGGAATGGTCCATAGAATTTGGCAGAGAGCTTGTGAAACACACTTGCGGGCATAGAATGCTGTTTATAGGGTTGTAGCTTCAAATAGACCCAATCTCCTACTTGAAACTCTCGTTCTGTGTGTTTCTTATCATACAACCCTTTCATTCTGGACTGTGCCCTCTGGAAGTTTCTTTTGATCACTGCTAGTAATTCATCTCTGTTCCTCAATTGTTCATCCACTGAAGCTACTGCTGTGGAGCCTGGTAGGTAGGGAATTATGGGAGGTGGTGCATAGCCATATAGTGCCTGGAATGGAGTCATCCTCAAGGCTGAGTGGTACGCAGTCTTATACCACCATTCAGCCCAAGACAAGGCTTGCACCCAAGTGTGAGGTTTATCTCCCACAACACATCGTAGGTACTGCTCCATGTAGCTTGAATATTTCACCGATGAAAGCCTTGGCAACAGACACGGCTGTATATGGATGAGACAATGGGACAAAGTGAGCATACTTGGTGAGTTTGTCGATTACAACCCATATCACTGATTTCCCTTCGGACTTTGGCAACCCTTCAATGAAATCCATTGATATTACACTCCAAGCTTTCTCAGGAATAGTGTGTGGTTGTGGCAATCCGGGAGGCAGGATTGTTTCATAGTGATTCAGTTGACAAATATCACAGTTAGCCACAAAGATTTTGACATCTTTTTGCATACCAAACCATGCAAAGTTCCTGTGTATGCGTTTGTATGTTCTTGTCCTCCCTGCATGACCTCCGAGTAAGCCTTTATGAAACTCCACCATGACCTTGTGTCTCCAATTGTCAATAGTAGGGACATAAACTCTTCCTTTGTAAAACAGTTGGGAGTTGATGAGTGAGTAGTGCTTCTTACTATGGGGATCCATTTGCAGGGATTGCATGATTTGAGAGGCCTCGGGGTCTTGCTTACAGGCTTGTTGTATTTCTAAAACATACTTGTGAATTGGTTGTGAAGCTCCACTAATCGCTGCAAGATCTACGGTGCGGGACAAGGCATCAGGAGCAACATTACTCTTCCCAGCCTTATATTGTATAGAGTAGTCGTACCCCATTAACTTCAGTAGCCATTTTTGTTGAGCTGGAGTGGTGATTCTTTGGTTCAAGAAATGCTCGATGGTCCTGTGATCTGTGTATATCTTGAAGTGATGCCCTAGTAGGTAAGTCCGCCAATGCTGCACTGCCGAGACAACAGCCAACATTCTTTGTCATAGACCGAAAGGGCTAGGTGTCTTTGAGCCAATGCCTTGCTCATGTAGGCAACATGATGCCCTTCCTGAGATAATACTGCACCTAAACCCAAATCAGACGCATCACACTCAATTACAAACTCCTTGGAGAAGTCTGGAATGGCCAAAACTGGAGTGGATATTAGAGCTTCCTTTAAAGTCTCAAACGCCTTCAAAGCTTCCGTGGTCCAATGAAATCCCTCGTTCTTAAGCATGTTGGTTAGAGGCTTAGCGATAATTCCAAACCCCCTCACATATTTTCTGTAATATCCGGCTAACCCTAGGAATCCCCTTAATTGTTTGAGATTCTTTGGTTTTGGCCATTTCCTAATGCACTCAATCTTGGAGGGATCCACAGCTACTCCTGCCTCACTAATGACATGCCCGAGGTACTCCACCTTTGAAGTGCCAAAGCTGCATTTGCTTTCTTTGACAGTGAGCGAGTGTTGTAATAGTCGTTGGAAGACTAGCTCCAAGTGCTGAAGATGTGTCTCAAGGGTAGGGCTGTAGATTAAGATATCATCAAAGAAGACTAAGACAAATCTCCTCAGGTAATCCGGTAACACTTCATTCATTACTGATTGAAAGGTGGAATGCGTATTTGTCAACCCAAAAGGCATCACTAGGAATTCATAATGACCTGAATGAGTTCGAAATGCTGCTCGGCCATTCTAATTTGATGATAGCCAGATCGTAAATCCAGTTTGGTAAACACAGTGGCCCCATGTACTTCATCGATCAATTCATCCACAACCGGTATAGGGTATTTGTCTTTCACTGTAGCTGCATTGAGTGACCTATAATCCACACACATCCTCCAAGTTCCATCTTTCTTTTTAACCAGCAATACAGGTGATGAAAATGGACTTACACTTGGTCTGATGATTCCTGCATCCAACAATTCTTGCACAATTTTTTCAATTTCTGCCTTTTGAAAGTGGGGATACCTGTAGGTTCGAACATTTATGGCTGCTGTGTTAGGCACTAGCTCAATCTTGTGATCCTGTGGCCTTGCTGGTGGTAGAGAACTAGGAGTCTCGAACAACTCAGAATACTTGTGGATCAGCTTCAAAATATCAGGGTGAGTTGTTTCCTTGGTCGGGGAATTTATCGCTGTGTTGAGTTGGACTAGTATAGCTTCCCTCTCCTTCTTGAGTAACCTAGACATTACCTTGCAACCCTACCACGACAGCTTGAGTTTCAGTTTCACCTTGCAATGCATATTCCTTTTTCTTGTAGTGAAACTTCATCCTCATGGTCTCAAAATTTCATGTTATGTCTCCTAAAGTCCTCAACCAAGTAGCCCCAAGAACGATTTCACACCCTGAAATAGGTAATATATATAGAAATTAGCAGAAAAATGAAATTGTTGTAGACATAGCTCAAGTGTAACCTGTCCCTTAGTGTGCATAATTGCCCCACTAGCAAGCCGAACTCTGATGGGGTGGATAGATTGAACCTTGGCCTTAGACTACTTAATAAGTGCAGGATGAATGAAGTTGTGGGAAGCTCCCGAATCGATTAACACATGTGCCTTTTTGTTATAAACCTCCCCCTTAAGTTGCATAGTTGATGTGTGACTTCTATCCCCCATAACCTGCAATTCCACTTCCTGATTTTCAACTTCTTCCTCAAGGTGTTGTACCTCTCTCACCTCAGCATTTGGATCCGGGCCTAGCATCTCTCTTTCTTCCTGCATGACCTCAATTATCATAGCTTGGCCCCTTCTACAATTGTGGCTAGGCCGGAATATCTCATCACAAAAGAAGCACTGATTTCGTGCTCTTCTTTCCTGGTACTCAGCTTGAGTTAGCCTCTTGCTCCCACCACCCTGGTTATTAGCCCCCACTGGTTGAGCAGCTTGTATCCTAGCAGGATTAGTGGGTGGTGCTCCTCTATAATAGCCACTTGCATTTGTTACAGTGGCAGGTCTAGGTTGAATAACATGGCTGTTTCTGTTAGCAAAATTTCCCTTAGAGCTATGCTTGAGGTTCAACTCTCTCTCTTTGAATATTTTGGCCATCTCACATGCTTCATATAGAGTCCTAGGCTTCTGGACCTTCACATCTGCTCTGATGTTATCTTTAAGGCTCCCCAAAAAACAAGAAAGCAAAAGTTGTTGAGAGAATCCCAGAGCTCTCCTGGACAACTTAGTGAACTGCTCAATATACTGTTCCACACTCCCAACCTGTGACATTCTGGCTAGTGTGGCTTGGTAATCAACGACATTATGGCCACTAAATTCTCTCATGAGTAAATCAGTCAACCCTAGCCAAGTGTTTGGGAACTCATGTTTAAACATAAACCATCTATCAGAGGCTTTCTCAGTTAAGTGCATAGTAGCAAGGGTTAATTTTCTATCTTCTGGCACTTGATAAAATTTAAAATACTGTTCAGCCTTATTCAACTACTCCACAGGGTCCCCTCCACTGAAAACATTAAGCTCCAACTTCATTTGTTTCATAGTTGTAAGCTCGGGTCAAAGTGATGGTGATGGGGTAGTTGGAATAGTTGTTGTTGATATCCATAAGACAACATGAAAGTTGGATCCTGACAGTGAGTTTGGTATGTAATTATGTGGCATAGGAGTTGTAGTAGTGGCAAAAGTAGGGTAAGCTGTGGCCATAAAGTGTGGAATAAATGACTGTGAGTAGCAGTGGTTTGTCTTGTGGTTTGTCATAGCTGGTGGTGGTTGTGTAGGCATATCCACAAAACTCATGGGTGTGTGAGAGAAGGGTCCTGAATAGGACATAGTGAAGGGATCGGAGCTGCTTCCCATGGGTCCGTGTGAGGAGTTAAACTGTTGGCTGTTGGGAATAGCATAAGGTCCAGACGGACCAATGAAATGATTGAAAGGTTGCGATCCAAAATTGGAATGCTGGTAATAGTGAGTTTGAAGTTGCTCACTCTGCACTTGTGAACGATTTAAATTCAAACCCTCCCTGTTTCTACTGTCTATGTTAATGGGGTTAGGTACCAAGGCTCCAGAAGCATTTGTAAACAACACATTATTGGGTCCCAATTCCACAGAGGCATTAACATTTCCAGTAGCAATTTCACTTGAAACAACTAGAGCTACCTCATTGTTTGGTGGGTTTAAGGATAAAGTGTGAGGTTGAGAAACGCTACCAGCAATGGGGGTTCCAATGGTTGTTGTGTAGGCCCTTGTGGAAGACGCCGAGTCCATTCTCGCAGCTAAAATTGGTGAGCCAGACGTAGGAGGCAAAGACCCAAATTTCAGTGGGGAGGAGTCAAGGTGAGCTACAGCTGCAGTTGAAGTGTCCTTCATAGATCTGAGTTCATTCATCATCTCAGTCCGGAATGAGTTGAAGGAGTCTTGGTACACATTCAGAGTAGACTGGAGTTCATTAAGTCTAGCCGTAGTCTCATCCTTGTGCACTTGTAGATCGAACTCCACACTGGTGAGCTCTTTCGAAGCTTGAGGAAGAGCTCCTCCAACCCCTTTGTGTTTAACCATCGCTCCCCAAAATGGAGAGCTCTGATACCAGTTGATGGGGATCTACCCTGGTACCGACTGCAGAGAGGAAAGGAAAATTGAAACAAGCAAAGGAAAATTATATTTCTTCAAAAGTGGTTGTGCAGAACCCTAGTACAGCCATATATACTAGACTAAATGGCTATGATGGAGCCACGTCTCCCCCGACAAGCAAATCAGAAAAGACCCTAATACAAGTTTAATTAATTAAACTAAGTGCTGTAATAAAATATAAGTCTGCCTAATTAATGATGGCCACGTGCGTCCCATGCTAACGAGCAACCCAACCTAATTAAATATTCCTTCAAGGCTGATCAAGACTTGACTCGTAACAGTTCCCGACATCGGAGCACCACCAGTGGACCCAATTGCACACCCAATGAAGAAGGAAATAGATGGTGCCGACACCGCCGCAAACCTATCCATTGCGTGATGCAGACATCACGAGGACTGCAACTATTGAACACACCAAATTCTATCCAGACTCCAACAACCAAATTCCAAAACCAGACAAAACACCAGCGAACACCAACCGCAGATCGCCAGGCAAGAAATTGCAAGGCGGAACGTACGTAACCAAAGAAAATATAAAAAAGAAAGAGGAAACGAGAAAGGCAACCTGGTTAACTTCTTAACATCTGAAAATACTAGGATGAAACAAATATGCCTAGAGGGGGGGTGGGGGTGAATAGGCTATTCTTGGAGAAATCACACTTTCTTTCAAATCAAAACGTAACAGACAATACAAGGATTGAAGCACAGGTATGGATCTCAAAATAGCAGAAAGACAATACAAGGATTGAAGTACAGGTATGGATTCCAAAATAGCAGAAAGAGAACTAGGCAAACCAAGATAATCACAAATGCACAGCAACCAAGAGACACTAGAATTGTTTGCGCAGTAAAAACCTCAGAATGAGGAAAACAACTGCGGGGCCTTAACTCTCTAAAGCCCTAGTGAAAACCAATTCACTTAATGGAAAGATACGAGTACTCTTACAAACAACCAATAGCACTGACCTCGGCTATACTTACTAGACACATTCTAGAAGGCTGTATGATCACGTCTTCGTAAATCTTCTCCACTGATGAACTGCTCTCACTGGTAGGATTGATAGGTACTGACCTCGACCTTCAATCTTCTTTGCACATCAACAACTCCAACTGACCTCGAGAGTACTTGATATGCAGTATATGATTGATAAATGAAAAAGTGTTTGACTCATCAATCTACTTTAAGATGGAACAAGTAGATTACTGATACGATTTGAAGCACATCACTATTCAAAGATGAATGAAGCCTTTTTCTAAATCACAATGGATGAATACAATCTTTTTCACATCAAAGGCAAGCACAATGAACGCATTTTATTGTTGTTTATAATATGCAGACTCCCCCTAAAACTTTGGACAATAATGACACCAAAACCTAATTGACTCCTTATATGGAAGGGACAAATCCTAAAAAGATATTCTACAAATAAACATGATTTTATCCCTAATGAAAAAGATAGACTTAACTGAACAAATCATGTAGAAAAAATATCCTTTTACAACTTAATGACTGACAGCAATAATGCACAAAAGATATCCTAACTAAAGAAATCGAACACAGACCAACTCACATATTCTGACCTAACCGGGATTGCAACACATGCATCAATCCCAGTATGCATAAAGACACAAAACGTATGAGATGCATATGCAATTACCTGTGAAGTACCTTGAGGAGTCAACTGAAGCATTGAGTGCATTGAGTGTTTTTCTTTTCATTCGACTAGGTCTTCACTCCAATGATTGGCACACTTCTAACTTAGACCTAAGACTCTAGGTTTTGTATTAGGAATGCCAATATACAATAAAATCTATACTAACAACATCCCACCAAAGAGAAAAAATTAAGAGAGACAAACAATTGCAAACTGAAGACTTGATATTTAAGCAGATGTTTCCATCAAGAAGAGTATAAGAATCTGTTTTCCAATTAAGCATGAAGTTAAAATATATGTCTGAAAAACTAAATTAGACTTGGAAAAGACGTATTACTTAGCAAACCAATTACGCTAGACGGCCTCAAAACATATTTTCACTTATGAATTTTCAAGGGTACCAGTCCGGGTTGAAAATTCAGACATTCACATTAACTGTTTGATAATTTGGCTAAAGGCTTCCGTAGTCATTCTTAATACATTCATAGCCAGGGAAATCAAAGATAAAACAGGTTCAAGCTTCGAAAGAACATCTTTGAATGATTTGGCTAATAAAAATTAAAACATCAAAACACATGCATGTTCCAAAGAACAGAACTCAAAGGTCCGTCGCCAGTAATTAAACCAAATCTTTAGTTTGCAATTGTTTCTCTTTTAATTTTTGCTCTTTGGAGTAAACCAGGTAGCTTCTATTGCTTGATGTTTACTGTTTGATATTAAACCAAGTGAGCCTTGAGGTCTCATGCCAATTGAAAATTAAAATTACAGGAAAGAGAAAGATGCTGAAAGGCTTAAGAATGTATTATCTGGTAGCTCAACCTATACCTAGATGCCCAAAAGGATCGAGGGGCCAGTCGACCAGAGATCCATATGATAAGAAACAGACGATATCAAAGTACAAATAAAACAATAGAGAGCAATGGATTTTACCCAGGACAAACAAAGCCAAGTCTACAGGCACCAGCCTGAAAATACAAACTCCACAATTGTCATCAATAAGGACATCAGATATATGAGCAGAATGTGTGCCCACAGTCCATCTCCAGGCTAAATATAATAGGAAATCAGTGACTCTATTTCAGATTCCCTCTTTCTTCAATTCAAACCCACCGATTTTATTCCCTCTATTTCTATTTTATATGTTCAATACCTTGCTTTGCTCGGTGTTATGCTCTCCTGACCTAATTTCTTTCTATCAACCCACATAGAAGGTTGAGGAGTCCATAACTCCAAAATCAGGACTATAGAAGATGCAGACTTTCAGGTACTATTATCTCCCTAATTATTGGTG
>BDJD01003162.1:0-22995 GCA_002564525.1 Rosa multiflora | reverse complement strand
TCAGTACAAGACCCTTCCCCTTTGATCTTATGCAGTAAACTTAATGGTCTAAATCTCTATAGGTATATTACTGCTGAGATCTATTATCTCTACAGTTTGAAGCAACTGTAAGTGGTTCTACTGCTTTTTTTCAACTTACTATAGTTGTGTAAGCATGCTTGTCAATACATCTCTTCATCTTTCTTCTTCAAGGGACATTAGTTCTAATAGCATTGGTGGTCAAATTCCATGTCTTACCCCCCAATGCGACTCATATGTAAGTAATATGCCTCTTGTGTCTGCATAAATGTTTGGACAACATAATGCAATTATGTGGATTCTTCGTCCTACTTCTAGATACCCATATGATATAAATATCGTCTCAAAGTTGCTATGTCAAGGAGTAGAGAGAAATAGATTGAAATCCTTCTGGAACAAATGTGTTTTCCCTTTAGTTGCAAAATGATTCTCAGCAAGGGAATTTTTCTTGTACTGAATCTAAATTGGAAGTAAAGGGAGGTGGCTTATTGACATTAATGGGTTTTAAAAAGTTGTTTGTAGCCTACTTAACAACCAACTCTTTCTATCATTAAAGTCAATACTTGTATTTCAAGTCTCTGTGCTGCTCTTTCTTTTCAGCTAACTAGCATACTGGATGTGTTCCTGTAAAATGTGTTAGTATGTCCTACTCTCTGCTCTCTAGATCTGTAATCCTACCTTGTCCCAAAAAAAAAAAACTAGTGTCCTTAATTTTCTGCTACATATATTCAAAGCTTGCTGTCCTTAATTTCATAAACTATCTATAGCCTGCATTGTGCATAAGTGAAAATACCCGAGACTATGAAAAACTTGCGTTTCTAATTTCAATGATGTTCAGCAAAGTTGATGTAACATTCATGTTTGATTTTTCACTTCATGCAGAACTTACAGCAATCTCTTTTGTAATGGTGGAAGCAACCAGTTTGTATTAGACAGGTCAGAAGCCAATATGATATTATTGAAAACTAACTTACACTTTAATTTTCTGCAAAAAGTAATACCGCTTTACTACAATCGTACAAAATACTACTTTGGAGTTTTGTTGTGGGTGTGGGTTTGATTCTTAAAATTAGAGATGCACTCTCATTATAATGTATCTGTCAGCTCACCTTGCATCATGTAATTACCATCAGATATCAACTATCTTTAAAATATGTGTACTTGAAGATTTTGTACTAGCTACCTGTTTTTACTGTACTTTACCTGCTTTTTTAGTCCTTTGTTTCTACAGTTTAAACAACACAATATTGAAACAAATAATCGGATCTGCAAAAATTGTTCAGATCATTGAAACATAGCATGATTCATCTTATGTGCTGAATTTCCATACTTGGATTTTTAGCTGTTTGTTTTTCTGGGATACTAATGCGGGGTAGTACTATGTATTTATAATCTAAAATCTACGTTTTATATTTCAGTTCTACTGTTAGCCCCTATAGATATAATGACTAATGGGTTGGTGAAAGTGAATGATGACCATAACCGATCCAGCCAACTAGGTCTGCCATAATATGTTATACTTGAAAATAATCCAATCTTCAACCTACTATAATCTTCAATCATTGTCACTCTATTTCACCACTATACCTATATGTCATCCATTATTCTGTTCATGTTTTTGTTTTGTTCCAAAAATAAAATCACTCTATAGGTTGATTCTAGAACAAATGCAGAATATGTAAAACACAGAATAGTTTGAATGATTGAAATATAGAGATTAAATCACTATCAACAGGACCAGCATCATTATGACCTTCCATACTAAAGCATAGTATCAATTACTATCTACGAATTGATAACCAACTGAAAATACATCACAGTACATGCTGCATTCTAGGTATATTAACACCAGCTTTTATTATGATGCAGCATTTTAGGTATCTGATGCAGCCTGCCCCTCCTTCAGTTAATTTGATTATGATGCAGCCCAATTCAAGTTTTTATGACAGGCATAAAAGATACTATTCAGGTTAGATATGTTTAAAGTCCATGACACTTTACTGCATACATTTAAAAAAGTTTAAACAGATAGAAGTGCCCATTTGAGTTCTTTGTCTAATCAAAAGTAAAACTTGGTGTGTTTCATATCGTTGGTTCCTATGCTTAATCACTCTACATGAATGAGTAACTTGGAGCCCTTTTTTTTTACACAGAACACTGATCTTCATTAACTGTGAATCATGAGCTTCTAGCTACTATTTTTCTAACTAATAAATTGTACGAATCATGTCTCTTTTTCGTGTTATAGGTTGGAAAGAGTGATCCCTCCTATCCTATCCCAAAGAGCGACTCATATGTAAGTAATATGCCTCTGGTGTCAGCAAAAATATAGTATATATACAACTATTTCATCCATTCTTTCTTAGTCATAAATATGGCCAGAGGTGAACTTTTACTCACTTACAACTGATAATGTATCAAGTATATTACTATTTCATTTAAAGAACGTAGTATTCTAATGATAGTTAAGTTTATGTACCTGACCTCTACACTTCAAATGAGCCAATGCTTGCAAACCCTGTCCTAAGTCAGAAATCAAAATTCTTATTACATCTAGTATATGTACCTGGATTGTTAGACATTTGACTTCCTTGACTTCCTTCCCTTTCTAATTTGAGCAGATGTAGAGCGTTAGACATTTTTGTGGGTGCTGAGTCATGATTCTCTTTAAATATTGACTTGCTAACAATAGGCTTTTAGGTGTAGTAAGTGATGTTATGTGTTTGCGTTGTTGAACTTAATCAGCATTGTGCTTGAACCAACAATATATGAGAAATTGTTGTATTGTTGAAGTTGTGAGTAATTTTCATTGGTTTATTTATTTTGTTTTTGTGCAGGGATCGTTGGTTGTTGGCTGCTAACTGGTTGATCCATGTACTGTTTCATGATTATTTTTCTAGGTTTGTTTATGTTATATATATCTAGCTAACTAGTTTTGTTTTTGCTTTGTATGTTGCAATTGAAACTTGTATATGGTACGTACTGCTAGAATATTTATACATATGTATAGTGATGCTTTTAATTAGTTGTGCATGCTCACTAGGTAGCTGCTCTATTTAGTGTAATTAGTTCTGTAATGTTAATATATTGATCATTATTTCAGTTCAAGGAAAAAGATACTTACAGTAAAGAAGTGATTGATGTAGTTCGAGCAGTGTGGGCAGAGCTGGTTGATGCATAGATCCAAGATGAAGTAGAACAATTAGCTTGCAGATTTCTTTATTTTGGTATTTTGAAGTAATATATCAAGTATTAAGCCTTCTGGGAAAGTGTACCATCTTTGAATCAAATTGATCAGAGCAGTAGTTCTAATACATTTTGGATCTTTCTCCTTAAATCAGATGGACTTGCGTATCTGTGTTTCACTTATTTTGCATCATGGATATTGATTGGATGCTCTCTATATTCTGATTGATATAGTTTATGTGCTAGTTGAGATCAGTCTGGAGATTGGACATATTTTATTGTCCTTGTAGGGAAAACAAGGACACTGAATGATAATATAAAGGCTTGTTTTATGCCTCGTCTTCTAGATTTAAGGACACACTTTTATTTGTTAGGACAAAAGTTTCGTGTCCTCATAGGAAAAAGAGGACACAGATTTTATAGTATGAGGATGCATTTTCTGTGTCCTCTAATGGATTTAAAGACACTATTTTCAGAGCTTCTAGGACACAATTTGTGTGTCCTAGAATAGAAAAGAGGACACATATTAGATGATATGAGGATGCAATTTAGGTGTCCTCTTATGGATTCAAGGACACCATGTTTAGAGCTTTAAGGACACACAAACTGTGTCCTCATATAGAAAAGAGGACACATTTCTAGTGTCCTTGTTTCGGACTTTTGATGACTCCTGGATAGAGGACTCTTTTTTTAAGAGTCCTTGTATGTATTTAAGGACACGGTTTCAATTTCCTTAAATCATGTTCTTGTAGTAGTGCTTGGACATTATCAACCCCAGTAATCAACTCTGAAGGATAGAGGCCGGGGGTGTAGCTCATTATCAACCCCAGTAATCAACTTGACAAGTCTTCGAATCAGATTCCACTATAATGCTAGGGAACTTCATAGGCAAAGTTTCAGACCCAGATATAAACCCCAAGTCTCAGCACTTGGCCAACACCAAGATTACAGGTGAAGCCCTTCAACCAGTTTCCATTGAAGGTCCAGAAGAGAATTTTCTCTCCATTTTCCACTCTTCACGGAATACCTTGTTTGAGAAGCTTTGAACCAAAGAAAATACCTCGCGCGCCAAGTATTAGAGCTATCAGGATCAAGCAAAGAGCCCTTTTTGAAATATTTAGCCCTGATAATATCACTCAAAAGACGCTTGTCATTCTGAGTTATTCTCCAACTTGTCCCGGCTAACATGGATCGATTCATTGAAGATGTTTTTTTTTATCCCCAATTCACCTTGAACTTTTGGTTGGCAAAGAATATCACAGAAAGGGGCTCTAGCTAGGCTCACATATAATCAACACACCAATATGGTTCAGCTTAACTAAGTTAGAGATAGAATCTCTCAAGTCCTTACCTCTAGCTCCTCTAACATTCCAAAATAGGACGTCAAACATGTTAATATCAGATGAGGAGGGCCGGTAGGTAAACCCAAAGCGGAGGGTAGGTTACAAGTAGTGCCAAAAGCATTAGGGGTCTGCCAATTAGTACTAGTGGAGTCATGTACCTTGGTTTCCATGAGCTCAAAATCTTCATTAGGACATGGAGAGGTCTTAGGTCCATGCAATTGTTGGTCCAAATTCAGCTGCCGCGTCATGGAATTTGAATGAGTTTTTATGCGACGTTTAATTATATTATTAATCTCTATATTTTCTTTGTTAGTTTATTCTATTCTCAATTGATTTAGTTAGCTTTAAGTGTAATAGGTTTGCCGAAGCAAAGAAGGAAAGATGAGCAAAAAGTGGGAATTATGCGTGAAAATGAGTCTCCATAAGATTCATGATGAACTAAGGAGAGCTCAATCTTAGGAGTTGTGCATGAAATAAAGTTCATTCAGCATTTTTAATGACATGGCAAGCTCGTATTGGAAGGGCGATGACTTACAATGCTAGATCAATTGAAATATGGGGAATTTGATTCTACACTCAAATTCATACACCCATTTTAGAATAAACCCATCTATAAGAGTGTTTTAATATACACCCAAATCAATTAATTAGGTTTATTCAAAATAAAAAAACTTATTAAATAGGACAAATATTAAAACCCAATGTTATTAAGAATTACTAAAACTGCCACTATCAAATTCCTCATTCACCTATTAAATAGGATTAATATTAAAATCCAGTCTTGCTGCCCATGGAAGTCATGAAACAGCTGCCCATAGACGTTGCCCGGAATTACTCAACCCTTGATTCCAACAATTGAAAACTCTCATTTGGGTTGGAGGTTATGTAATCTCCACATCCAAAAGCTTAATCTCTACATTCAAAGTGGGTATCAATATCTCCACAATCATGCGATTATATTTTTGATTTCAAATTGTGATTGTGATATAAATGGATCGCACAATCAGAAGTTGGTGGGCTGCCTTTGTTCAACTGAATTACTAAAACTGCCACTATCAAATTCCTCATTCACCTATTAAATAGAATTAATATTAAAATCCAGTCTTGCTGCCGATGGAAGTCATGAAATGGCTGCCCATAGACGTTGCCCAGAATTACTCAACCCTTGATTCCAACAATTGAAAACTCTCATTTGGGTTGGAGGTTATGTAATCTCCACATCCAAAAGCTTAATCTCTACATTCAAAGTGGGTATCAATATCTCCACAATCATGCGATTATATTTTTGATTTCAAATTGTGATTGTGATATAAATGGATCACACAATCAGAGGTTGGTGGGTTGCCTTTGTTCAACTGCATATTCCTTTAATCCGATTGACACGGTTGATGAGCATTGTGTTTGCTACCTATTCAATAGGTGTGTGTCTTCCTGACAAAGAGGTATTTGTTTTGTGATTTTTCAGGAGATCAAATCTGAAAGGAAGAGATATACAATAATTAAGGTAATTAATCTTTTTAAATAAGGAATATCTACACAAACCATATCAGTTATAAACTATAATTAAGACGATTAATCACGTTGAGATATCTAATAATAGGAATATCTACACAAACATATCTACTAAAAAATGACAAATATATAGATCAAATCAGAAAGGAAGAGATATACAATAATTAAGGCAATTAATTGTTTTTAAATAATGAAAAATAAATCGATTGTATTAAATTCTAATTTGTGTTTATAACTGATGCCATATTTAAATTAAAAAAAAACATCTATATTTGAGGAATATTTTCCTAATTCAATCAAAAGGGTAAAATAGTCAAACTAAAAACAACGTGAAGAAACTTAATTTTAGACTGAAAACCTATAAGGAAGGTTTATTTATGTGAATGGGTGTAAATTAAAAGAAAATACAAGAATGAGTTTTTCTTAATAGGAGCTTCATTTTTGGGGTTTTTTTTTCTAATTTTTTCTTCAAATATTCATAAGGAAGCTTTCCATTGAAGAGAAGGAGTTAGAATACCAAAAGGCCAGGAATGAATGATGGTGCAAGAAACAATATAAAAACCCTATTTGGATGTCGGGATCATTCTCTAATGTGCATAAGAAAAGAAACCAACATCACAAGAACTTAAGGAGAAGAAGAAGAAGCACATCAGCAGCAAAACGATGGATGGCCTGCTTTGGACGCCCAATCGATCACCAATCCGTCACCCAATTTCTTTTTTATTATGTTTCTATTTTCTTTCATGTATCTTTTTGCTTCCTTGTTTTTGCCCATGATTAACTAAGTTTTTATTAGTTAGGGGGCTGCTTGAAGCCCTCAGACATGAACCACAAGATGATTAGACTTTTAATTTGAGTTCTTTTTTATTCAAGATGAGAGTTTAGTCTACTACTTTTCCTTTGATGAATGTCTTGCATATCTAGTTTAAGTGCACACTTAGTATGCATGTTAGGATTCTATTGCTATGAGTTTTTGATGCCTGTGTCAATAGATGAGCTCCTCAAATCCTCTAGAGGAGCGATTATTAGTTGTGGCTAATAAGTAAACTAATTCCTAGGTTTAGTGAGACGCGAGTACTTGTTATGCTTAGTGATGACTCAACCCCTTTAAACCCTAATGATTTCTACTCGTATAATCGAATAAGCATATCTTTAGGTTGCATGTTAAAAAAAGCCTAGGTGTTGAGCACTTCCTGACTAGCATACCAAGTACGAAAGGGTAATAGGCTATGTTCAAGCATATCGAGCCGACCAGAGCATCTTCATCTAGATTAATTAAATTAGAACTAAACAAATTGTCTTATGTGTGATTGTCAGGGGTGGATGCATCTTCCCTAATTAACTAGCTTCATCTTATTGTTTTCAACCCATCACAAAAATCAGCTTCTTAATTTATTTTAGTTTCTAATCAACATTCAGAGATGGTTTAAGCATGGAATATTTTGCCAACAACATTTGATCGACAACACTTAATCACTTATTATTCACCTTTTTTTTAAAATTCTTTTTTATTAAGGCTTAACTTCATTAGGAATTAATTGAACAAGCAAGAGGAGCTTATCTTTATACGAAGCTGCAAACCCAACGTTAGGGGTAAAGATTGCTTTTGTCCGTCTGGTGACTTGCACGACGTTGGGCGGGCCTCCATGCTCTTCTGGCATCATTGTGCTGCTGCCGGATGGGCTTGCGGGAAGTGCTTTGGATGGTTGTGCCTCGACGGTAGTTCTGGTGCGACAGCTCTGTGTTCGTTGTTGAACTGCTGTAATTCTGGGGTCGGTGGTGGTGAAGATGACTTCTACTACACTACATCGATTTGGTTTGTTGTTAAACTCAGAGCATGGTGTTCGATTTGCTTGGTTTTTAGCCGTTTCGGTTTCACGGTGGTCGAAGTTGTTTTGTTTGGCAACTTCAAGAAGCAACCACGATAAAGGCTGAACTAGGTGGTAATGGCTAGTGAGTGTTGACATGTGATAAAGACGAAGATGTGGGTTAGGTTTGGGCTTGTTTGCTAGGGCTTGGGTGGAACTGTCCTTGGACTATTCTCATTTGGGCCTAAGTACATTGTGACTGGTTGTTTTAGGCTTGCATTATGTTAGTAGCTTAGTTTACTTTGAATAATTCATAGTTTTTTTAGGGAGCCACGTACTTTTTGTGCTTCTAGCGAATCTTTTGGAGTACTATCGAATGAGGATTCATGCTATTTTGATGTACTTAATGTGAAATGTGTAACTTAGTTTTATGTACCACTGTGGGTACGAACACATCTTCTAATTGGCAGCAGAAGGGTATGTAAGGGTCATGCTGACTTTTGTCTTGATTCAGAAAGGGTTAATTTCATTTAATCACCACAGACTTGACACCTAAATCTTTTTTTAATTAAATTTTCACTTGAGAAAGTAAACAAAAGTGTTGTCCACTTGTATTTTAGACGTCCAATTTGATTTATACATCTCATATTAAGATTCCAAGAATTGGGAATGGAATTAGTTTGATGAAATTAAAATTAAATGTATAAGAAAAGAAAATTAAAAAAATTACATTTTTTTTTAAGCAGGTGTAGAACCCAACCTAGCTGGGAGGCTCAGCCCATGCCCTGTTCCGTTTATTGAAATAAAATTTTGCATCAAGGAACATGAAACATGAACCCAGCTACATAATAAGCATAGGTTTAATGATTATCGTAGAGAACACCCTGAATAATAACAAGTCTCTTCTAAACAAATTACTTAAAACAAAAGGAACTATTGCTGTCTTCATTCTTGGAGAAAATGATTTTACTGTTTGTGTGGATTCATGTGAAACCTTGGCAACCCCTGGATACAGTTATTCATCTAGTGAACATCTTAAAATATAACATGTATTTTCAGATTATTGCTGGTTACATTGATGATGTTCTCATCAGCCAATGATTATCAAACTATATATTTGAATAATACTGTTAATAAGGAGTTGTCTACTAATCAACTTGGAACAATGACTTATGAGTATCACCCGACAGTTGATGACAAATGTTTACATAGACATGTTGTTTCCCACTGTGAACCTCGTCTCATTTAACTTATCATTAACTAAGATAGCTAGCAACAATTTGACGATGAGACAGCAATTGAGACTAAAGATAAGATTTGCGCCTACCTCAAGGGAGATAGAGGTAGAAGTCCACTTGCATCGACATAATAATAATGTTCTAGTAGAACAACTAAAAAGTATCGTTAGTAGGGCAAAGCTTACGACATCTGTGAAGGATGAGAAAATAGTTGCTATCTAAACATGACTCGTTTGAATATGGAGGGACACTATTAACTTGTGTCACTACAAAAAAGAATACCATTCTACCAAGAAGTATGATGACATACATAAATGTTCTTTACACTATTTTCTATAACTAAAGCGAACAACAAATGTGAAAATAAATTTGTTATCATTGTGGTACGTGTCTACATAAGTCATCTTTTATGTTATCTTAATTCTATTTTTAGTCATTACTCTATCTATGACTATGTTACAAGTTTGTGAACAAATTTGTTGTTAATGATGCAACTTTGGTTCAATTATATGTAAATATTATAAAATAAATATGCTCATTTTGTTGTCAAGTTGTAATTTTGTTTCAATTAGATGTAAAGTGAATTTATAATATTAGAAAATCTGAAGAAACTAGTGAGCTTGGTTGAGTCTTAAAGATGTACAAAAAACTGTTAGGATTATTTTTCAAAGCGCAACGATATAATGAACACAATATATACACATATATCCATATTCTATGGTATGAGTTTAAATATAAATATGTACTCTTGACATAAATATAAACACACACACACATGTAAAAGTTATATTTTTTTGAATGAAAGATTGTTTGATTTATTTTCAATGATGATTACAATTAAAGGTAAGAGCATCCAATGGATTATGAAGGAGGGAAGGGTCTATCATAATCCCCAAAATAGCCCAAAACTCCGACATTAAACTAAGTAATTATCATTCCGGCCATAAGTAAATTTTGAAAAAGCTTTGTATAACATCCAAGGGATTGTTCTCTTTAATATTTCTTTTTACGTTGGGTGGCTCTAGTTGGACCTCAAAATTTGCTTAGCTAACATCGCTAAGTTGTATGCATACAGATTTTTGAAGCCAAGACCTCCTAGTTTTGTCATGCAAATCCTGCTCCAACTTCTCCAATGAATTTTCCTTGTCCGCTCAGTGTCACCCCAAAAGAATTGGGCAAACAACTGATGAATATCATCACACAATGTTTTTGGTAGTAGATAGCAATTCATAGCATAAGAGGGCATCGTCTGTACTACTGCTTTAATTAAAACTTCCTTACCAGCAGAACTAAGAAGTTTTGATTTCCATCCCAAGAGCTTTTTTGTCAATCTCTCTTTGATGTATGAAAAGATTTTTGTCTTGGATTTGCCTACCCTCAAAGGCAATCCCAAATAACGATCATGCTCTTCCACTTTTTGAACTTCCAGCAAACCAGCTAACTTAACTTACATGGCAGGATGAACATTTCTGTTGAAAACAACACTACTCTTTTGGTAATTTATCTTTTGTCCTGATTATAGGTGTTGAGAATATGTCTCAAAACAAGACATTCAGATTCAGTTGCAGCTCCAACGATCAAGCTATCATCTGCAAAAAATAAATGGTGCAATATAGGAGCTCTTGGACACATAGTGAGACCCTTGAGATGAGATCGGTCCACTGCCTTAAAGATGAGAGCAAATAAGCCTTCTACACACAAAATAAATAGGTAAGGTGAAAGGGAATCACCTTGTCGAATGCCTCTAGTTGGAACAATTGCGTCAGAAGGCTGCCCATTAATTAGAATAGAATATTGAACAGATGCTACACACTTCATGATGATATTTATCCACTACTCCTTAAACCCCAGCTTAGTTAACATTGCCCTCAAGAAATTCTATTAAAGTCTATCATAAGCCTTGCTTATGTCTAGCTTGAGTGATAAGAAGCCCTCTTCGTGTCTTCGCAATTTGTGCATGAAGTGAGCAACTTCAGTTGCAACTAGTGTATTATCGGATATCAACCTGCCACGTACATAGGCACTTTATAGAGGGGAGATTATCGAAGACAATATTTTTTTTCAGCCTATTCGCTAAAACTTTAGAACTGATTCTGTATAGCACATTGCATAAAGCAATTAGACAAAACTGATTTGCTTCTGTGGCTTCAGGAACTTTTGGGATGAGACATAAATGGGTAAAGTTTGCAAAGTACTCCAATTCCCCAGTCTCTAAAAAAGTTTTCACTCCCAAATAGACATCATTAGATAGGATATTCCAATATTTCTGAAAGAAAAAAAGGGACATACCATCCGGGCCAGGACTTTTGGATGGATGCATTTGGAAGAGAGCATCCATTATTTCTTTCTCAGCATAGGGTTCAGTGAGCTCCCTATTCATATCTGCATTAACTTTTGCATCAACAGTTTAAGCACTTGAAAGATAGCATCTAAATTTGTTCCAGAAGAGGTGTAGATACCTGTGAAATACCTTTGCAGAATGCCTTGCACCACTTCAGGTTCAGTCTGCCACATACCTGCCTCATCTTTTAGGCCTTTGATTTTGTTTTTGCTTCTTCTATATGAAGCCTTACGATGGAAGAAGGCTGTATTTTTATCTGCATCCTTCCTCCAAAACGTCCTGGATCTCTGTCGCCAATATGTTTCTTCCTGTGCAAGTAAAGCACTATACCGAATATGAAGCAGCTTTTGTTCATCGTATTGTTGGGGAGTGTATGGATGTGATATGATGTCTCTCTTCTTCTCTTGTAGTATTCTCATCTCTATTTTGTTCTGTGATACATTTTTCTTATGCCACTCAAGTAAGTGTGTACCAGTGGTATGAAGCTTAGTCTCCAATTGCGTCATGGCATTTCCTGTTAGAGGTTGTGCCCAACATTGTTGAATAATATCATGACACTTTGGATATTGGTGCCAAAACTCCTCAAAATGAAATTGTAACGGAGCTTTCCAGGATGGCGACCATTCTGAACAAACTTCTATTAATAATGGGCAATGGTTTGATTCAGATGGAGGGAGAGTATAAACCCTAGAGAAAGGGAAGCATTCTCTCCATTGCATGGAGTGAAAGGCTCTATCAAGCCTTTCTTTTGTATGCCTATTGGACCATGTGTATTTGCTACCAGTGAACTCCATATCATGCAAACCACAGCTGGTCATTGTTCTTCGAAAATCCTCTATCGGTCTAGGAGCCCTAGGTGGCCCTCCAGATCTCTCCAGGTTGCTCCAAATTTCATTAAAATCTCCCACCATGAGCCCAGGTAAGTCACACAACTCTACAACCAGAGATCTAATCAAGTTCTAGGTTCGGTGTCTTTGAGAGCGAGACGCAAAGCCATAAATGCCTGTAAATCGCCAAACATCGTTTGTTCCTCTTTTTCCTAATTCCACATCGATGTGATCAGGGAATAGGTTCTAAGAGTGACTGGAGTGTTTGCTTTCCATAGTAAGGCAACACCTTGTGAGCCTTCTGCTTCCTCGTAACAGATACTTCCTTCAAAACCTAATCGGTTTTTTAGAGATGTGGTCATATCAGTTGGGCTAGGGTTTCCGCCAAAAAGATGAGGCTGGGTTTCTTTGCTTGCACCATGTTTACTAGGGCTCTTTGTGTTTCATGATTGACGATTCCTCTACAATTCCATGCAAGGATCTTGCATTGAAGCATGCGAAAGATGATGGCAGCGCACGGCGGCATAGTGGCGGCGATAATGCGCTTAGGTTTTTATACTTTATATAAAAAATTAAAAAAATAAACTGCACATTAATTATATTGTTTCTTGTTTTATGCTAATTAAATTGTCCTGTATTTAATTAATTGAATGTTATATTTGGGGAGGTAAGAAGAGTATTTGTTTTTTTTTTCTTTTCTATTTTTCTCTCTTTGTCCTTATTTGTCTTTTCATATGATTTGACAAAGTCTATTAATAATTGAAAAAAGTTAGAGGTCTAAATATCAAATTTGGAGGTCCAACTAGAACCACAAAAAAAAAAACTCTATTTTATATTAATGTTGCAATACATCAAGTAGACTAGATTGGATTCAGTAGTCTCCATGCATAAGTAGACTAGTCTATCCTTATACCGAGTTAGTCTATGTATTGAATTTAAAAAATAAAAATAAAACAAAACAAAACAAATCTTTCCCACCAAACAAACAAATCGGTCACACATTCTCTCCCTCTTTCTCACCAAACTTTTCAAACAAGATAAGCTCCCCTCAAGTGTTATGTTTGCTTTTCATTTTGATATTTTTTAGTTAGATGTGAAATAGAAGTTTTGTTTTGTAATTTTCTTTTATCATAAAAAAAAAATCTTTTCCACCAAAAAAAAAAAGGAAACAAATATTTCACCCACTCTCTCTCTCTCTCTCTCAACAAACTTGTCAAACACAATAACTATCTCTTTCTCTCCCCTCCGTCTGCAAAACCATCAAATCGTCGAAACTGCTCTAGCCGTTGCTTCAATGTCCTCTTTCAGGTAACCCTCCTCGATTTCAGGTTCATGTGTGTAGAAATTTGGCTCGATTTTATAATTTTGATTAATTTAGGGTTTTTGTTGGGTAGTCCTTCAGGAACCTAGTGCAGATCGAGCATGCTTTCACAGCCGTGATGTCGGGTCAGACCTCTTTCTTTAGATCGAAGCTGGTTTGTTCTAGTAACTCTTGCTCTAGATCGAAGCTAGTTTGTTTGGCTTTGTAATGTGGCTTTAAGGTTTAGTATGCAATGAGAAATTTACCACTAAATTGAATAGAGAAGCTGGAATTTAGGTAGCCATGGATGGACCATAAGCGAGAATCCTTAATTGGGACAACCCTCCAAAGTCTTGCTTGCCACAGCTTGAAGAATGAATAGCACATCTTTAGTTATGCACATTTTTAGTTATTCTTAGTTAAGGACTTTCAAAGAGCAGGTGGTGATAACAGTTTGTTTAACTTATGCTTATTTGTTTGCTGGGAGCAATTTGAATGTAAACTGGTATTGATAACAACTAAATTACTATGATTAAACAGCAGAATGCTTACTTGTCCATTACGAGAGATCTTTTTCATGTTCAAATCTCTCCATTTGCAAGGATATATAGGAATCTTTTTAATGCATTTGTTTCTACATTTTGCTTAGTTATTTTCTTAACATTATCATTTCTAACTTACTTTGTGTTTTTATGAACTTTGAGTCTAGAAATGGAAGGCAATGAGTTATATGCCCAAAAATGACAAAGAAATGGAGAAATAAAGTTTTCCCAGTTCTATCAGGAAAATGAATCCTAGTTGAAGTATGAATCCTAAGTCAACTAGGAGTGAGCTCGGAAAAATAATGTTCGGAAATGAGAAATGACAGAGTCCCAGTTGGACTGGGAACCTGATCACACAATGAGTCTGATGCTGCTAGGAGATCTGGGAAGACTAGGAGATGCTGTGCCTTGAAGATGACTCAAGATTGTTCAAGAATATTTTGGAATGCACAAGAATTTCGACATATATGAAGAATGAGCTTTGAAATTGTCCAATTGAAGAAGTCTGGCCCAAAGATTGAAACATGTGACTTGCACATTAGTCTCTAGATCCTTCTTGACGTCTTGGAGGAGTCCATATCTCATAATTATTACTTGTTGCCGTGAGAAATAAAGGAAATAAATAAAAGATTTGGGCAATGTTCAAGTTGGTAGAGTTTTGGAGAAAATCTGCTTCGTGTGAATTATAGAAAGGAAAATAAAGAGAATAAATATTCAATTAGGTATTCTGATTCCATGAAGGCTGAAATAGGGTCTAGATACATGGAATATTTCGGCAATCAAAGGAGGTGACTTGCTTTCCAATTCTCATGGAATATTTTTATTGACCGAACAACGTAGAAGAAGAGAAATCCTAGGAAACCCTAACCCATGCCGTGCACTATATATAGGGAGTTTTGTGAAGATATTTGACACACCACAAAATTCAGAATCAAACACACAAACACGTCCCCATCATCCTCTCAAAGTTTCGGCAATTTCATCTTCTCCAAAGTTCAAGACCGTGAAGCATCTCCATCTTCATTCAAGCATCCTTGCCGTGATCGTCATCCATTCCACCACCTTTTGAAGCTTCTTGCGTCCTTGAAGATCAAAAAGTGTAACCATGAACCTCTTTTCTTGTTTTTGGTTATAAAATGTAA
This sequence comes from Rosa multiflora, assembly GCA_002564525.1. Classification (NCBI taxonomy): domain Eukaryota; kingdom Viridiplantae; phylum Streptophyta; class Magnoliopsida; order Rosales; family Rosaceae; genus Rosa; species Rosa multiflora. The sequence continues at coordinate 7,738 of BDJD01003162.1, read as the reverse complement.
AACAATTTCGGTTTCTATGTCATTTGCGATTTTGTTTTCTATTTTGGATTTATGATTTGTGATTTCTTTTGTGGATGAAGTGTTGATTTTAGATATGCATTTTTCGAATACTATGAAGCATTCATCCATTCCACCACCTTTTGAAGCTTCTTGCGTCCTTGAAGATCAAAAAGTGTAACCATGAACCTCTTTTCTTGTTTTTGGTTATAAAATGTAAAACAATTTCGGTTTCTATGTCATTTGCGATTTTGTTTTCTATTTTGGATTTATGATTTGTGATTTCTTTTGTGGATGAAGTGTTGATTTTAGATATGCAGTTTTCGAATACTATGAAGCATGTTTTAGGTTTTAGGTTTTCAAAGTGAAAATTGCGATTTGAATATGTTCTTGCATGCATGATTCTTAATTTCGAGCTTCAATCCCATCTTTTATGTGTTAATTGATCTTTGGATGCATACTTTGATTGATGAGCATGTAATTGAATCCATATTAAGGTGCTAGCATTCTAGTTCTAAATAATTAAAGTGGAAAACCTATAATTGCAACCGTACCGCAGCCAGCCCTATAAATTGGGACTCATCATTTAAACTCATCTACAAAAAAAGAAACGAAAGTGACTTCTTAACAAGACATATAACTATATAAGTGGGGAAAAAGAGATTACACCATTTCAGAGAGCTAAAAGAGTATGTTTTAGACAATAGCCCTGACCTTCTGCTCTTTTGCATTAGTGGCTGCTATCAAAAACTAAACCCACACTCTTGCAGTTGTCATCCCCAACAATTCCACCATTGTATCACATCAATATAAAAGGAACCTTACCTGAATTTACTAAAAGTTCACGGCATGATTTACATGAATGTATATATGCAAAATCAGAACACGCAAACAATGCACTTGCTTCACACGCATCAGTGGCACAAACTTCACTCAACTTGAGCTTCGCCGGCCATACAATTTCCAAAACCCACATCAATTTCTGTTCCAAAGCTAATCCTTTAGCCCAACTGAGAATTGCACAGTAATTGAAATTATCTTCCGCTAAGGTCATTAGGTGAACAGTTTCTAAAGTACCCACTTGCCAAAATTCTTACAACCCACGTTTTCCATATGCCTAACCTTATAGATCAAGCATCGATCCAAAGAGAATTCATACATGCATACAAGTATAAAAACCTGACCAAGCCACCCAATTCTTTTCCAATACCAATTAACCTACCAACACACACTAAAAACACACAATTCTGAAACAAAAACAGAACCCAGTAAATAAATTGTTTCCAAATGCAAGTAAAAAATTCAATAAAAAGTATAATTCAAATCTACCTTTTCAAATGAAACAAAAACTTCAACCAATCTCATAAACTCATCTGGATCCTTCAGTTTCTAGTTCTTCATATAAACAACAAAAACATGCTACAACCATATTCAAATTCCATCTCTTTGTCAACTGGCATGGGTGTTCAATTAACTAAACATGCAGCAACAAAATTCAAATTGGAGAAGCATGGTAAGATTATATATATATGACGTTAAACCCAGAACACACTCAGATTTCAGAACAAAAACCCAGAAATCTATCACAACAAAAACTCCATCATTCAAACCCAGAACACACTCAGATTTCAGATTATAAAATGCAATACCCAGATACAAAAACTGCAAGGAATCGAAGAAAACCCAAAGCAAAAGACAGATCCATGCAATACCTTGAGAAATTAGGCGAACAGAGAGAGATGAGAGAGAGAGAGAGAGAGAGAGAGAGAGAGAGTTGGGATTTGGATGACGGAAATGAATGGCAGGTTGCTGTGCTCAGATTGGGTTGCATTCCAGAGAGAGAGTTGCGTTTTTTGTGGTTGCTGAATGACGGAAAGGGTCGAAGTGGGTTTGTTCGAAAGTAAACTGGTTCCAATGGGTTCCGGTGAGTTTAGCAAGGCCGGTTAATTTGCGAGCTTTTTGGGTGCAGGCTTTTTTAGCACCAATTTAATAAATGAACGGGTTCGTGTGGGCTTTTACCGTGCGGGTTTGCGGGTCACAGGCTCAAATGCCAGGCCTATGTCTGCTAGACCAAAGCCAGCTAATTGCAGTAAATGAAGGAATCAAAGCGCGAATATGCTAAATTGGCAGAGTAGCAGTCCAATCTCAAGGAATTGGAAATTTAAGTGCCGTGATAACACCGGAGAAGTTTGATTCCAAAAGGAATGTAGAGACTGATGAGCTCAAATTGAGATCTCAAAATTAACCCTATTGACAATTGTTAGTATATAGCAAGTAGGGATCGTTCTGTCCGGGAATTGAGGGTGCTCCTGTCATTTAAACGTCAAAGATAAGAATATTAATTACAAGTATACATTGTTTACGAAAATTACAAGAAAGGGGTTTTTGAATTGTTTTTATTTCTAAACTAAATTAAACTAATTACATTGATCAATCAAACCATGAATCACAGATAAGATGGACGACAGAGATGTATGATGAAGTCAACAACCATTAACAAGAAAACAAGATAACAAATTACAAATCATGAATCAAAACATGCACTTGGACAAAATCAATCAAGAACAATGATGAACGCATACAAAGTTCTTTTTACTTTCCTTAGTTAAATTAACTAGATGAACGCACCATAGTTAACCCTATTAAATATGCAATGCTAGTGAGTGATCAATCCATTAACAAACATGTTCAATGCATTAGATACTTAAAAGTTTGATTGATTTAAGAAAAACACACAAGTTAGAACGGTAATCAAGCATGCAATTCTCTTTGTCAATTTACCTAAGTAATTATAGGTTTTCCACTTCAATTAACACGACTTAGAATGCTAGCATCTTATTATGGATTCAATCATGCAATTTGAAACCTAAGTTGGTCATCAAAGAAATCGAAAACATGAAAGGTGGGATTGAAGAACAAAATCAACAAACATTCAAGAACATATAAAAAAATCGCAAATTATAAATCTGAAAATCCTAAAACAAATCATGCTTGAAGATTTTAGAGAGCTAAACATCAACACATACACTTTAATCTAACAAAGAATCGCAACATCCAATAAAACCAAAAACATAGAATGCTACATAATCTGATTTTTAAGTTACAAAACAAAAAAAAACCGAAAACAAAGTATTAGGGTTCATGGTTGCACTTTTTAAAGAAGCTTCAAGGACGCAAGAAGATCTTCAAAGGTGGTGGACGGTAAGGATGCTCACGGCAAGGATAATTGATGGATGATGAACTTGCTTCACAGCTTCAAAGTCTTGAACAATTGGAGAAGCCGAAACTTTGAGAGAAAAAGGGAAGGAATTTGCAATTTGATTCTGGGTTTGATGATGATTTTCACGACTTCACCTCTCCTCCTTATGTAGTGCATGGCATAGGCTTGGCTTTCCTAAGAATTCTCCTTGTTTGCATCATTCGACCAATGAGAAAATTCCATTAGAAGTAGAGAACAAGTCACCCTTCTCATTGCCGAAATTCCTTGATGAACCAAGCCATAATTCGGCCTTCATACATGTAGAATACAACCAGGAAACCTAAATTGATTTTTATTTTCTTTTCCTGATTGCACAAGAAGTAGATTTTCTCCCAAACTCTCCTTAATTGCTCTTGCCGAAATCTTCTTGAATCTTCTTCTATTTTCCATGGTAAAAACCAATAATTATTGATTTAGGCTTTCTTGAAGACGTCAAGAAGGGTCTAGAAACTCATGTGCAAATCACATGCTTCAATCTTTAGGCCGGACTTCTCAATTGGACAATTTCAAAGCCCATTGTTCAATTGCCAAAATTTCTTGTGCATTCTAGAATATTCTTGAGCAATCTTGAGTCATCTTGAAGCCACAGCATCTCCTAGCCTCGCCAGGTCTCCAAGTAGCATCAGGACTCCTAGTGTGATCAGGTTTCCTAGTTCAACTGGGACTCTATCATTTCTCATTTCCGAGCTCTTTCCTAGTTGAGTTAGGATTCCTACTTCAACTATGATTCATTTTCCTGGTATGATTAGGAAAGTTTCATTTCTCCATTTCTTTCCCATTTTTACTGCCTTGCCTTCATTTCTTTCATTTCGAGCTCTTCGTAGCTCATTTCTTGTGTTTGAAGATCAATTGTACCTAAACACAACAAAATAAGTTAGAAATGACATTGTTAATGGAATAACTAAGTAGAATGTAGGGAAAATGACACTAAAAACATGAGAAATATTAGTCCGATCACAAGGCTGCACTTGATGTGAAGCTGGGGATTTTATGTAGGGTTAAACTGTTACTGAAATGTTTATCACAGCTACTAACCTAGACCACTGGGATGTGTAAAATTGGACCAAGATCATAAAAATCTGCATGGAACTGAAAGTAATTGGAAAATGTTGAAGCAAATTAATGTATGTGTGATCTTCTCTAGGGGTGTATAATTAATACTACAGGTGTAATATCTAGCTAGGAAGAGAAATATGAACACAAGTTAGGAGTTAGGTTCTACTCTCTTGTTGAAAAATTGATGAAACGATCAATGTGGAGAATACTAACCATAAAAGAAAAACGATAGATATGTGATTGTATCTGGTTCATACATAAAAATTTCTTTTACTTTAAGAGAGTATGTTTTTGCTAACTTCCTCAGAATCATTATCAGCAACTCAATCATCATTTACAAGTCTAAAGTGTTTTAAAACTTTCACAACAACGTATATGCTAAACATGGTTAAAACTATGATGTAATTATTTAGTAACATGAAAAAGAGGGGGGGGGGGGATACCTTTAATGCAGCAGTGGCAGCACATGTAACATGACTAGTAACCACTGTCCATCATGATTTCTTCAAATTGTCGAAACTTCCTCTTTCTCAAGAGTTGGAAAAAGCACCTAGAAAAGTTAAGCTAAAATATTCCAATTTGAATTACTGAATCGCAACTTCAGAAAAAGCTATGTGGTCTTTTTTAGACGTTGCCTCCCTGGTCATGTTTTGTCCAGAAATGTACAGTAAAAGAGTCACTGCTGCAACAAACAAAAAAAGTTTTTGTTTAAAATCCAACTGGGTTTGGTTTAAAATGCATAACTGTATGAATGCATTTTTATCAGGGTTTTTGTCCATTTACCCCATTTCTAGGGATTTTTTTCCCACTTACCCCATTAAGTTTTTTTAGTTCCCTCTTACCCAAAACACTCTAAGGAGGTCTTTCCTTATACCCCATTAAAGTTTTTTTTTTTTTGTTTTTTTTTTCATATCATTTTACCCTCTCATCCCTTTCTTACTTAGAGAGAGAGAGAGAGAGAGAGAGAGAGAGAGAATGGAAGAGAGACCAACTTTTCGCCAGATTCTAGCCAACTTTCGCCAGATTTCGGTCACTGGCAGCCGCCCACAAGATTTTTATGAAAACCTCGCCTGAGATCCCCAAATAGGTCGTCGGAAAGGTTTATTGCCCCAATAGACGTCTATTGCTCCCCATTGCCCCCCAATAGACATCTATTTCCCCCAATATACGTCTATTGCCCCCCCCAATAGACGTCTATTGCCCTCTAATAGAACTTTTGGTAGCCGGAATGAGAACTAATCTTCCATAAATTAAACAAATAAAACTTTGATCAAACAAAAAAAATGAAAAGATTATATCAATTTAAAAATGTCTATTGCCCCCCAATAGACATTCAAAAAAAAATTTCTTTCCTTCTGTCCCGTTACTTAAAAAAAAAAAAAAAGTTTGAATTGGAGACGAGGCCTGAATCGAATTCAACTCTGGCCAGTCACTGAAACAAATCCAAAATCGCCGAAGACCTAGGCTAAAATGATGGCGGCTGGTGAGTCTGCAAAAGGAGCTGAGGCCCTCGCTGGATCGGGTCATCGGGTCGAGCGGTAGAGATTGATCTCGTCGAAGCCGGTGATGACCTCCTTGACTACGTCGCACGTCGGACTGAAGTGACCTCTTGGGAGCAACAAGGACAACTTAGCATCATTGACAGATCCCTGCCGCCTTTCTGCAAATCGTCCGGTCTAAATCGGACGGCGTCGAACAGTGTAAAGCCATGGGTCTTCTGCGTCACCGCCACGGTTGAATAAGTCGCCGTCCGGGAAGAATAGCTCTCCATGTCGCTGTGAAACATTCTCCAGTGAAGGTGGTCGGTGGCCGGTGACCTGTACCGGATATGGAGAGAGAGAGAGAGAGAGAGAGAGAGAGAGAAATGGCATAAAATGAAGTTATTTAATTAGACTGAGGGTATATTTGTCATTATACTCTGAATAAAAATCTATTGTTTGGGTAAGTGGGAAAAGTTTGGCTCATTTTTGTGCTTTTGGGCAATGACCCTTTTTATTAACCTTATCCTACCTGGGTTTGGTTTAAAATGCAGAAATGTATGAATGCATTTTTATTAACCTTATCCTACCTTGATTTGGTTTAAAATGCAGAAATGTATATATAATTGCATTTATATTAACCTTATCCTACATGGGTTTGGTTTAAAATCCATATTAAGTTTCTAAATCTGCTAGCTACAAACGAAGAAAGTCTCTAAACCTACTTCTGCTCCTATTCTGACCATGCCTGACTCCAAATCCTTGCTAAATGCAGTCAGATATTACTGTTATAAATACAAGGCCTCTTCACAGCAGACCCACAACATCGGAAAATCTCACAATCTCCAAGAAGAGAAAGACAATACAATTAACATTCATTGATATCATGGAGACTGACGATTTCGACAATGTTCAAGCTGGAAAACAAATGGTTCAGGCTAGAGACTCGACTGAAAAGGCATTCAGAGACACAGAGGTGCCCCCATGGACCATGCAAATAACGGTCAGGTCTATGGTCACAAGCTTTTTTCTTAGCATCATCTTCAACTTCATCGTGTGCAAGCTCAATCTTACCACCGGTGTAATACCATCTCTAAACGTCGCAGCGGGGCTGTTGGGATTCGCACTGCTGAAAGGATACACTGCCTTGCTTCAGAAGTTAGGTCTGTTGAAGCAGCCTTTCACTCGTCAAGAAAACACAGTGGTTCAAACCTGTGTTGTGGCGTCGTCTGGGATAGCCTTCAGCAGTGGCACGGCGAGTTATTTACTAGGTATGAGCCCTCAGGTAGCTGCTCAGGGAGATGCTGGAAACACTCTAATCAACATTAAGAGGCTTTCGATTCCCTGGATGACAGGATATCTCTTCACAGTCAGCTTCGCTGGCCTTTTTTCGATAATAGCCTTGAGAGAGATGATGATCCTCAAAAGAAAACTGACCTACCCAAGTGGAACAGCAACAGCACACCTCATCAACAGCTTCCACACCCCCAAAGGAGCTAGGATGGCAGCGAGACAAGTTTCTGCTCTCTTCAAGAGCTGCTGCGGCAGCTTTGTCTGGTCTTTTTTCCAGTGGTTTTTCGCAGCTTCGGATGGCTGTGGGTTTGCTAGCTTTCCAATTTTTGGTCTAAAAGCTTATAAACAAAGGTTTTACTTCGACTTCTCAACCACATATATTGGTTGTGGAATGATCACCTCTTACATGGTGAACATATCCATGCTCGTTGGGGCTGTGATATCATGGGGAATCATGTGGCCTTTGATTGAACAAAAGAAAGGTATCTGGTATGGAGCTCATCTTTCTGCAAGTAGTCTTCATGGAATCCAAGGTTACAGGGTCTTTATCTCCATAGGCATGATACTTGGTGATGGACTATACCATGTTATGTACCATGCTGGTTATATGGGTTTCATTCTCATTAAAAATCTCTATCTCGTTAAAAATCTCTAT
>BDJD01003159.1:21386-45128 GCA_002564525.1 Rosa multiflora | reverse complement strand
TTCTTCTACCCCCCTTTCTTCTTCATAGGGGAGACCAAAAAGCAGAACTGTGGGGGTTCGTGCTAACTCCAAGGTTGAAGCTTGTAGAGTCCTCCAAACTTAGAGTTTGTTGAGAAGAAAACGATCGACCACATACATCGTTGTTTCGATCTAATCCAAAACCCCTCTTGGAATTCGATTTTCTCGGAAGCGACTATGCTCAGAAAATCCCTAATTTCTTATAAGCAACTATGCTCAGAAATTTTATAGTTTTTCGTGGTATCCTTTTTCGCTCCGAAACTAACCCTATTTTCTTGTTGAATTTCAGGATGAGTAACCTGAACAAGTTGAGCTTCGCTCTACTAGAGACAACAGGCCCAGGATACCACAACTCCACAAGTGGGTCCGTGATGTGCGCCAGCATCTTAAGGCTGATGGGATCCTGAGTATGATCCAAGAGCCAAGTCAGGACGTGCTTACTCCTCAACAGGCTGCTGCTTTTGAAGCAAATAGAGCTAAGAGAGAGGCGAATGAAGCTAAAGCCATCATTCTCATGACAAGTCTCATGAATGACGCGCTCCAAAATGAGTATCTCAATGAGGAAGACCCAAGAAAACTATGGGTAGAACTCGAGCAACGTTTTGGCAATGTCCGTGATTCCCTGCTTCCAGACTTAGAAGTGAGATGGCATAGCCTTCGCTTCTGTGATTTCAAGTCTGTACTTGACTACATTTCAGAAGCACTTCGTATCAAGTTTATGATGGAATTTTGGGGACAGAAAATCACTGATACGATGTTGATCGTGAAGACTCTCTCCACCTTCCTCGTCTATGCATTGATGATAGCCAAGAACTATCGAATTGATGTCAATGCTAGACGCATCACAAGATTTCATGAGCTAATTGGTGCCATGAACGTAGCTGAAAAGCACAACAACATACTTGTGAAGAACTATAACTCTAGACCTGTGGTAATCAAGTCAAATCCAGAGACTAATTATAGTGGCACCTCCAAGGGAAGATGTAAGGAGTGAAACCCTAAGAGTATGGATAATTCTGGACGTTCTGGTCCATATTCTCGCCCTAAAAAGGAAGGAAATAGCCAAGATAGGAGTGCAAGGAACCGTGAAGGTAAACGTGTGAAGAGAGAGAGAGAGGCCAAGCCTCTGGTTATGGTGGTGACGACACCAAAGGCAATAACCGTCCTCATAGCGCTCCCAAAGCGCCTCGATCAAGGGAACTGGACCATAATGATGCTTGTCTCATATGTGGACTACCTGGACATTGGGCAAGGGCGTGTAAAGCATCCCAGAATGTTGCAAACGCGTACAAGATGTATCGTGAAGCAAGGGAGGCAAATTACATAGAACAAGAAGATCAAGATGGCGATCTCGATCTAAGGGTGGAAGACTACAAGGATCAAGACCCAGAAACTGGCGATTTTGATTAAGTCTTTTTATTTTCCAAGAGATGTAGGCAATTGCCATATTATTATAGTAGATACCAATGGTATTAGTCTTTCTTCAAAGAGGTGTACTCAATGTAAGTGTGATGTCTAGGAAGGTTTTGAGATAAGTGGTACTTAAGTGAGTTTTGCTCCACCGACATCTCTCTACTCACCTGGTCACATTTGCATTGAAATTACCAAAAGGAGTTAGACAACAACCATTGTTTCGCATTAGCTAGTTTATTGGATTAGATTCTTTTTGGTTAAAGAAACGATGATGTACCTGTTTGGCTAATTAATAAAAGTTGAATGCTTTTCTTTATGACTCCTTTTTAATAATGAGCTTTTCTTTTAGGAATGGATGAACTACAATGTCCTGCAGATAGTGCGACTACACACACCATTCTACGACATAGGCAATTATTCTTAGAGATGTTGCCTACATATTCCTCTGTGACTACGATGGCTGGGCCATCAGGTTTAGTTCAAGAACATGGAATGACCCAATTCCTATTGCCAAATGGCACCTTGATTAAAGTCACTGAAGCTCTCTACGCTCCTAAGGCAAATCGAACCTTATTGAGCTTTAAAGATATAAGAGCCAACAGATTCCATGCGGAAATGCATAATGAGAACGGAAAGAGTTCATTTGCATTACCTCTAATGATTGCGGATGAAAGCACATCTTAGAGAAGCTTATATGTCAATCTAGTGGACTTTATGTCACTACAATTCGACCAATTGAATCCAACAATGTCATAAGAGAAGATCTCTTGGATTCAGACACATATTGGCTTTGGTATGACCGACTAGGGCATCCTGGTCGTGATATGATGCTCCGCATACTAAAGACTTCACACAGACATCCATTCTTCAGAGTGAGAAGAAGCAAGAATCGAAAATTGATTCATGGACTTAGCAAGACCGCAACAATTGCAGCTTCTGATGCTGCAGCCGTCTTGGGGAGCCATAGGGCTGCCCAAGTCCCATGTGATGACGCCATCAATGGCGCCAACCATGAACATGACGCCATGGTTGCCTCTCCTCATGGCCATAACGCCACACACACCAATTTTCATGGCTCTAATGCCATGATGGGAGATGTAGTCACAAACTTTGCTTCTAATAGCGCTACAGACACTCAAGCCCAACCAAAATCCTCATTGGTTGTTTCTAAGGCCCCTCGCTCATTTTGCAAAGCCTGTTCCTTCGGAAAATTAGGACCGAGACCGTCCTATGCAAAGGATCCTAAAATACTCATTCCTTTCTTACAGAGAATTCAAGGGGATATCTGTGGACCAATTCAACCATCATGCGGACCTTTTAAATACTTTATGGTATTGGTTGATGCCCACTTGAAATGCTGCTTATGCTAAACTCCTCGTCCAGATTATCCGTCTACGGGCTCACTACCCTGATCATCTTATTAAGTCCATTCGACTTGATAATGCTGGGGAGTTTACATCGAAAACGTTCGATGACTATTGTATGTCACTGGGGATTGATGTAGAGCATCTAGTTCCCCATGTTCATACCCAAAATGGTCTCGCAGGAGCTGCTATCAAACGACTACAGATGATCGTGCGAACATTGGTTATGCGCACCAATCTCCCTGTTTCTACTTGGGGATATACAATACTGCATGCAGCGACGCTAATTCATCTACGACCCACTGCAACCCAATCTTACTCTACGTTACAGCTAGTGACTAGGTACGAGCTTGATATCTCACACTTACGCATTTTTGGTTGTGCCATTTACGTGCCTATCACGCCGCCACAGCGTACTAAGATGGGTCCACAACGACGAATGGGAATTTTCGTTGGATATGAATCTCTAACCATCGTCCGCTATCTTGAACCCTTGACAGGTGATCTTTTTACCGCTAGATTTGCGGATTGTCACTTTGATGAAACACTCTTCCCGTCGTTAGGGAGAGATAAGAACACACATGTTCAACAGAAACGACAGGAATTATCGTGGTCTGTTCCCACTATGTCTCATCTCAATCCCCGTACCGCACAGTCCGAACTTGAAGTGCGAAGAATAATCGAGCTCCAGAACGTAGCAGACACTCTACCTGATGCGTTTTCTGATGTTGCCAAAGTGACGAGATCACACATACCTGCTGCAAACGTGCCTACAAGGATTGATGTCCCAAATAATGGACATAACGCCACTCCTGTGACACCAAGAGATGGCGCCATTGCCCAGAATGGAAATGATGTGGAGTCTATGGCCGCAGGTCCAGTAAGGAAGCGAGGTAGACCGATTGGTTCGAAGGATACTCGCCCTAGAAAGAAAGCGAATGAGGCATAAACAAATCCTTTGATCATCGATACTCAAAATCCGTCCCATAAGAATGTTCCAGATTATGGTTATGTCTAATAGACATCATTAGGGGACGCCTCAATGTCAGAACCCACTACTAGAATAATGCTAATAGACATCACGTCATTTAAATCGGTTAAGATTTCACCCGATGTAAAAAGTTTTTCTAACATCAGTTTCTAAAAAACCGATTTCTATTTATATATTTAACATCAGCTGTTACTGTTCACTGATGTCTATACTTTGAATTATAAATTTTTAAAATGGCGGAGAGACTAAGTTAAAAAAATTCGCGTAGGCGGGGAACAAAATTGAACAGTCAGTTTCCCACTCTACCTCACCCATTTTCTCTGCTCTTCACCCTATCTCTCTCTCTCTCTCTCTCTTCCCCCCTCCCCCTGTCTCCTCTCTTCCCCCGAACTCTCTCTCTCTCTACTTCACCCGCTGACCCATTTTCTTTGTGGCTAATCTTGAAGGTGGACTGAACGGAACTATGTGAATTTGCTTCTAGTCGTCGCCGGAGGACGTGCAGTCTGCCGTTGACTCGTCGGAGGAAGGCGAAAAAGGTGGCGGCTGCGGTGAGTCCACCTTGGTGGTCGGAGATCGATGACGGAGGAAAGAGTCTTCCAGATCGACTTTCTCTCTCCTCAATCTCTCTCTCTCTCGTTTGTGCTTGTTTCTCTGCTCAAAGCCGCCTTGCTCTCCGCTCGCTCTTTAATCCCTTCCACAGTGAGAGCGTTTCCTTCCAACATCAAGTCAACTCACTCCAACACCCTCGTTTCCAAGAGGAGGCTTTCGGGTTTCTCCTAACCCGATATCGAGGATTTGGGCGGGTTCAACAATACCTAGAAGAAGAGTCGGTTGGCTGAGTTGTTTTTGCATCGCTTCAGGAGGAAGAAGGGCCTGTGTGACACCGATTTTACTTCCGCAGTATGTAAATTCTTGGCTTTGGGACTGTTTGTTTTATCTTTTGGGAAATTGGGTTTGGGTTCGCGTTCGTCAATTTTGAAACTTTGTGTTTGATTGTGAATCTTGGTGCCTGTTTCTGTTAGTTCCTGCGGGTCTAACTGGCCCACTTCACCTCAGTTTGATGATTTCGATTGGGTTTCTGTGGACGGGAGTGAAGATGTTGAGAAAGCTCATGGGTTTCTTGATGACGTTGTTCTTGGACCTGTTCCTTCTGGAGATGAAGTTCACAACGCTGTTTCTGCTCTTCAACAGTATAACCACTCTTTCTCTCTTTCTTTATATTCATTTATATGGACCAAAATGTTGTATGCATGATACTATGATCACAAAAGTTGGCTAATTGAATAGCATTTGTTTTGAAATATATATATGATTTGCTACATACCCTATATAAATTAGTTAGTTGGTCTTATGTGCTTTTTGTGACTTGGTTATGATCGTTGGTTTTTGAATTATGCATAGTTTGGTTTATATTGACATTGCATTTCACGCCATAACTGTCATCATTCATGAGATGGTGTTAAATTGATATGATTTTACATTAATAGGGTGTTCAGTCCAACTCATCACCCCCAGTTTATCTGTTATAAATTTGGTTCCGAGTACTTGGATAAGGATGTAGCTTATCTGATTTTGAGTGCTTCTGGTTCGGTGCAGCGAGTATCTTAATTTGGGATAGAATCAGATTGGATGGAGCCTTCTGTTTACCTTTGTAATTCCCAGCCTCAGGGACGTCAAAGAGTTTATGAGGCTTTCAGTTTATTGCAGAATGAGTCATTTGTTCAGGTCCCTATCTCTTGTTGACCCTTATTTTGCAACACACTCGACATATTGATTTTTGTGTTTTTGAATTTTAATCGCACAAATGATTCAAAATACTAGTATCTATGCGTGGTTGTGAATCTCACTTGCATTTTCATATGATTATGTCATAAAGGGTATTTTGTGTGTGTAGAGAGTAGTGGTTTCATTGCCATCTGATAGAGTAGTTTGGGATGCTGTGATGAATAATGAGGTGGTGAGGGAGCTCAGGGAATCCTTCTATGCAGGTTGGTATGAAATTCAAGGACTATAGTTGGTTAGAATTTTCTAAGTATTATACTCTGTGTTATAAAAGAGGTGGAAATTTATGCAGTTCACCCTTGTTGATCCAATTTAGAAATTTACTGTGTTTCTGTTATGTATATTAGTTTGGTATTCTGAAATTCTGAATTACTAAGTTGAAGAAGAAGTTGCTGTGTACTAATGGAGTAATGGGTAATCTGAATTACTAATGGGTACTTAGGTAGTCGAACATTAAAACACGAAGAAGAAGTTGTTGTGTACTAAGGGAGTAATGGGTAATCTGAATTACTCCACTTGTTGCTAATTTGCTATGTACTAAAAGTTGCTATATTAGGTTTTTTTTTTGTCTGAATTTAATTTTATGAAACCTGAGGGAGGAGAGCTCCAAATTTTAGTGAAAGCTGCATCTTGGCTATTGACATTGGTCTCCAATTCTCTGATTTTTGCTTCTATCCCATGCAGAAAATTAAGAAGCCGAGAAAGAAATTTTTACAAGAGTTGATAGCAGATCTGAAGGCTTTTCTCCCTTCAAATTATAGACCATCGAGCAGTGAGCTTTCCAGATGTGCCAACAGGTTAAGGACAAGAGTAAGAATCCAATTTAATTGAGATTTTGAAAAGCTTTTGCTGTAGACTAAACTTGTGAGCCACTTATCAATTGTTGGGAAGCTTGACAAAGAGCAAAGCTACTTAGTTTTGGGGGTGAATTCATGGGAGGCTTGACAAAGAATAAGGGGTTATTTGCTTTGCTTATCGGCATTGGTAAGCACTCATTGAATTGAGTCTGTAGCTTTTAATGCCACTCTTAACGGAGCCTACTTTCTAGTAAAATTTATACCATCTTGAATTTTCTTTGATTTTAGCTTTTCAGAATTTATTTTGGTTGTTTTCAGGAACTGGATTGGCGGTTGTTCATCAATATTTATTCAAGTATGTGCTTTTACTTTGTTTGCTGCTTTGCACTATCTCAATCACTTATTCAAGTATGTGCTTTATACTACTCTCTGGTCAACTGTGGCTTTTAATGATAAATTTAAACCCAGTTCGTCTTTCTGCCCAAGTTTATGTAGAGTATGGTTTCCTGTTTCTTTTAAGTTTTGTTTTGGATTCTGATTTTGGGTCTTTTTGATGCAGCAAATCTGATATAAAGAGCATAAACGTGAGGCTAGGGGCGATTAAGAAGAAGAGGAATTCTGTGCTGAAGTATCTGAAGAATAATGTTGCTGTTCTTCTCAAGATTGGCCTTGATATTAATGTATATGGAGGGTTAAGTTTCATGGCTCATTAGTTTTAATGTATATGATGTGTCAATATAGTCTTAAAGTAGGTTAGGCTTTATTGTGCAAAACTTTTGAAGCTACCTCAAGCTCTAATTTTGGAAAGAAATTAATGAAATTCCCTAATATTTGAATTTTATTTGAATTTCATGTTATTTGTGGATCAGCTTTCTAGTACCAAATACAGCATGAAAGGGATATAACAGCAGTTTGAATTCACAGACTGATGTTAAGAAAAGAAAAAAAACATCAGTTACTAATGAAGAACTGATGTCAAAAAACAGAAATTACATCAGTTTGAAAATAAAAACCAATGTTAAGAAAGAGAAAATACATCAGTTACTAAACAAAAACCGATGTCAAGAAAGAGAAAATACATCAGTTACTAAATAAAAACTGATGTCAAGAAAGAGAATTCACATCAGTTTTTAAACAAAAATCGATGTCTATCATTACTATGGACATCGATATATAAACAAAAACTGATGTCTAGCATAAATATGGACATCGATATAGACCAAGGAATCGATGTCCAACATAGCATTGGACATCGTTCTTCTTCAGGAATTGATGTGTAAAATATTATCAGACATCGTTTATAAATCAATAACGATGTTAAAATGGATAATTGTGTTGTTAGACCTATATTTCATTAAGCATCTAATGCCAAAATATGAAGATTTGACAATAGCTAAACACACTAAAATGGTGATCACATTAACGTTTTTACATAGGTTCTGAACCTTAAACCGATGTCTCGTTACAAACTAGACATCAGTTATGAACCGATGTCTTAGTTTTGGCGATCTTTAACATCACCCACTAAGACATCAGTTTTTATTTTTTTTAACATCAGTTGTGGACTGATGTCTATGAACTTTATCCTAGTAGTGACCTATCCTTGAGAACGTAGAGATCTCTGTTAATTACACTAGTGTAAATGGGACATGGGAAAGAAACTCCATCATCATTGATGATGTATTCGGGTATTCAGTGGCGTGTGAGATTATTGAGACCAATGACATCGAACCACGCTCCGTTGATGAATGCCAACGTAGAGCTGACTGGCGAAAATGGAAAGATGCGATCCAAGCAGAACTTGATTCTCTCGCGAAAAGAAAGGTATTTGGCAAAGTTGTACCAATACCGCCCAACACCAAACCAGTTGGTCACAAATGGGTATTCGTTAGAAAGCGTAATGAGAGAAATGAGATTGTAAGATACAAAGCTCACCTTGTGGGGCAAGGATTCTCACAACGCCCTGGAATTGACTACGAGGAGACCTGTTCTCCCGTAATAGACGTCATTACGTTCCGCTACCTTGTCAGTTTGGTAGTTTCTGAAAAACTGAATATGCAGCTAATAGATGTGGTTACATCATATCTATATGGGGATCTAGATACGGAAATATACATGAAGGTCCCAGATGGACTTCAGTTACCCAAATCAAGTGGCTCCAAACCACGGAGCGCGTTTGCGATTAGATTGAAATGCTCACTATATGGATTGAAACAATTCGGACAGATGTGGTATAACCGTCTAAGTGAATACTTGATTGGAAATGGATATATCAACAATGAACTATGCCCATATGTGTTCATAAAAAGGACAAGTTCCGGATTTGCAATAGTAGCGGTTTATGTCGATGACATGAACATAATTGGCCCCCTTAATGAGTTAAGGGAAACCGCTGAACACTTGCAATCCGAGTTTGAGATGAAAGATTGTTACGTCCCGAACCTAAATTTACTGATTTACTAATCATTAGGACGGTAAACGACATTTACTTTCACTTTTACTGTCGTTTTAGTACTTTTAGGGGGCCCTAAAATATGACTTTTTGTTTGGGTCAAAATTTGAGAAAATGTTCTTCATGAAAGATGTAGAGAACGTTAAACCGAGCGCGTGCATATGTGGTAAGTAAAAATCGGAGTTCATATGCGAAAGTTATGGCCAAATAAAGTTACTGTTCATGGTAATTTTCTATAAATAGCCGAGTTACTGTGGTAAGTTTCCATTTTTGGAAACTTACCGAGCCCTCTCCCTTCTCTCTCCCCGATTCTCTCTTCCTCTCCGACCTCTTCACCTTCTTCCGGCCATAACTCCTCCATCCGGCGACGGATTTTGACGTATAAGATGTCGTTGGAAAGCTCTCTTCCTTCTCTTCATTTCTGGGTTCTTTTCATAGCGTAATATGAACTGTGGAAGGTGCAGCAACGAGAATAAGAGGACGGTCACTGTAGCAGTTTTGAGTCAACGCCGATATTTTTCGATTCCGGCCGTCTCCGGCCACCAAACTGGCGTCAAAGGTTCGGTTTTTGTCAAGGATTATTTTGCCCCTATCCTTGAGCCACGATTTTCAGTTTGGAGGTCGAATCAACGATTTCAAATTCTAGGGTTCTTGAATTTTCTGAAAATTTTTCACCGGCCAAATTGGAACTCTTTCAGGTAAAATTGGAACTTGTTGTAGTTGAGAAAGAGGTTGGGTTTGTTGAGTAGATGGTGCTGCCAAATTTTGGGGGCCATCGGAGGTGATTGCCGGTGGCACGTGGGGCCCACGAGCTGCACTGTTGGTGGCGCGTGGAGGCGTGTAGGGCAGTGTTTTAATTCCGGTTTTTAGCCCATTAAATTGTATATATGTTGTAGAGCTTGTATGTGAAGTTTGGTGAATTTTGGAGGAGTTTGGAATTATTTGTGAATTTCCGAAGTTTGAAGTTTTGTGATTGAATTGTTGGAAATCCGGCCGTCGGATTTCCCTCGTTTTCGTTGTGGAATATGTTAATTGAGGAATTGGTGTTGTGGGAGAGATTTGGGTTGAATTTGAGAAGTAATGGAGATAGGGATTTTCAGGTTTCGTTTAGGTTCGTAATTATTTTATCGGATTGCCGTTTACGGAAATATAATTGTGTACAGGGCAATGCCGCGAGCTACGGTTAAATAAAGGAACTCGTTTGCGTGGTCGCCCAATAGTACTATGAGTGGACTTTTGTTTTAAATAATGATGCATGCATTTATCTTGAAATTATTGATTAATTTAATTATCATTTTATTTATCATGATATTTTGTCTTGGATTATAATTTGACATTGATTTTTCATGAGTTTCGGATATGAACTTATTATGCTCGGATTTGGATTTATGATTTAATTTCGGAAATGGATTTTGAGCCTTCGATAAGTATCTCCGATATATGACTTTTATTTGAAAGCATGATTTTCGACGAATTATTTCCGAGGTGATTTCCGGAATTATACTACTTATATTATGTTTCTATTCGTCAATTTGAGATTTTATAAGAGATTTTCGAAATGAGATTTCGATGGAGTTAGTTTTCATATTTATTTATCGACCTTCGGTTTTGGCATTGGGAATGCCTTGATGATGATCTAATTATTCTTTTAGTGTGTGGGACACGCTGTCGATTTATGTGACTTTCTACGAGAATTTCCGGGTACGGTTGGGAATTGTACCCGTGTTTTCTTTATTCGCGGGACTTATAGGGAAGCCTTACTAATTTTCGATTTTCGTATGATTTTAACCCACCATACCTGGGTCGTCATATTTATTGATAGCTAGCCTATTAGTACTCCTCCCTGCTTACTATGTGTTCGAGAGCATGGGATGCTCCAGAGTGTGGGACACTCCGACCGGAGCCTGGGAGGCTCCCTTTTTTTGTATGGTGAAACTTTTTCCCCATATTTTATCATTGCTTGACTAGCGGGGCTAGTCCGATTTTCACTGTAGCCAGCGGGGCTGGTCTTATCTTCTTGAGAAATGAGATTTTGGTTTTACGATATAGTTTTCGAATGTGGTGACTAGCGAGGCTAGTCGATTTATCATTTAAAGCTAAATGTGTTTTTCTAATTGTTGCATGCATCAGTTTTTAATGAAATAAATGTGGGAAAGTATGAAATCCCTTTTCTTTTAAATTGTTTATTTTTGTCCACTCACGCTAACGTTTTTCATCTACTTTCCCCTAGGCCTTTCGGTTTCTAATGCCCAGTTTGCAGGCGAATTAGTGGAGGTCGGGCGTACATGACATTTGAGGCATAGTTGTCACTACTTCCGTAGTGTAGGATCGCTTGATCATTTACTCTTCTTTTTATATCCCTGTGTATAGTAGTATTGCTCTGATAACATTT
The DNA here is from genome assembly GCA_002564525.1 of Rosa multiflora. Lineage (NCBI taxonomy): Eukaryota > Viridiplantae > Streptophyta > Magnoliopsida > Rosales > Rosaceae > Rosa > Rosa multiflora. The sequence goes on along the minus strand of BDJD01003159.1, from coordinate 33,919 downwards.
GGGATTAGTATTGTTGAGTTTTGTTTTTTGTGAAAGTGAGTTTGTTGGTAATTGGGAGCAGGGTGGCTCCAGGAGTATAAGATTGGTTTGCTTGAAGTGTTTTTGTGTGTTCTGCAGGTTTTTGGATAGTCCATTTTAGGGGTGTCTCTGCCGAATTTTTTGTAGAGATATCATTAAGGTAGGCCCCACAGGGCCACCTCGGATTTCAGGGTGAAATTCGGGCGCGGGTCCTGTCAAAAATCTTGGAAAAACACGGTTTTGCCTCGGTTTAGAACTTGAGCACCGTAGAGACGGTATCCTGATTCATCAATCAGCTTATACCCAAAAGATGCTTAGGCGTTTCAACACTGACAAGATTAAGCCTTCAAGTACCCCAATGGTCGTCCATAGTCTTGATCCAAAGAATGATCAATTCCGTCCAAAAGATGACGACGAAGAATTGCTAGAGGCAGAAGTGCCCTACCTAAGTGCAATATGTGCATTATTGTACTTAGCACAATGCACAAGACCGGATATCTCATTCTCTGTGAACTTGCTATCTAGATATAGCTCTACGCCAACACGACGCCATTGGACTGGTGTTAAAGATATCTTTTAATACCTAAGTGGTACGATTGATATCGACTTGTTCTATCCCTACAGGGAGAAGATGGATTCGGACCCATCTAGAGTCAGGGAAGCCACATATGGTGGACTGCGTTCCCTCTCCCCATCTCAAAACAATATAAGTGTTTTGGAAGGTTTGCTGATGCTGGGTACCTCTCTGACCCACACAAAGGTCACTCCCAAACTGGTTATGTTTTCACCATGGGAAAGACCACGATATTCTTCGAATCATGCAGAGATTATTGCTCTTCACGAAGCAGTCCGTGAATGTATATGGCTTCGATCCATAGTTACGCATGTTCGAAACAATTGTGGTCTGAGGTCTACCACAGATGAGCCAACGAGCATTTATGAGGATAATGCTGCTTGCATTGAACAAATGAAGCAAGGCTACATCAAAGGCTACAACACCAAGCACATATCGCCTAAATTCTTCTACAATCAGCAATAACAGAAGCTCCTCAAGATCAAAGTGAACAGGTTCGATCTGAGAACAATGTGGCAGACTTGTTTACAAAGTCATTGCCTAAATCCACGTTCGGGAAACATGTGGCAAGAATTGGCTTGCGGAAATTATCTGAACTCCCATGATCATAGTCATCAGGGGGAGGTGCAGACATCAGGAGGAGATGTTTACATGTTCGTCTCGAATCGTGAAGGGGGTGTTGTGCTCTTTTTCCCCTTCGACCGAGGTTATTTTTGTCCCACTGGGTTTTTGTTACTCGGCAAGGTTTTTAACGAGGCAACGAGAGAAACACCGCGTTTGGACAACACAAGGGGGAGTGTTCAAGTAAACCCTAATTTGTGTTTGGCCCAAACCCTAGCTAGGTTACTTGCCCTAGTGGTAATAGGATTAAATTAGAATGATCTAGATTCCTATTCAATGTATGATTACTTTCTTTATATGATTGAGATTCTATGCATTGTACTCCTCTATATAAAGAGGCTCCTATTATCAATGAGAATACACAACAATTTCCTCTCAAATTCAATTTCTCTACAACAGTTATAGATATATTACATACCATAAAAGTACACTATACAATGTTGTACTTAGCCAGATTTCGAAATTATACATTAAAACTTCTTTATACATTGTTTTACTTGTCCCAAAAATCCAGCTGCTTTCTCAATTTCCTTTCACCTTCTAGCTCTTTCTCAATTTCTCAATTTCCCGGCCCTGCCAAGTTACCCTCACAACTAGGCTTTTTAGACTAGAAATGGTGGTTGCTTGTCCCACATCGAAAACCATGTAAAGGAGCTGGCTTCCTTCACCTATAAAAGAAATGCCTCCTCCCACTTAAACATCATCCCATTACACACTTTGTAACCCCCTTGGGCCGCAAGGCCCGACACACTAGTTAAGCTTTCAAGTGGATGTAGTCTCCCACTAAGGCGAAGACGAACCACTATACTTCTCGTGTGTGTGTCTCTCTCTCTCTTTCTCTAAAGCTAACTAGAGACCCCCATGGACTCTAACGTTAACACTTCCCTTATATGGTGCGACCTACAAAGATCAAAGGTTATCTAAGATTTCAATCTACCAAAAGGAGATATTGGGCAAATTAGCTTCTGAGTCTATGCAAGTCAATTCTGCACCGCCTTCTCAACTGTCAACTCTTGGTATGAACATGATTAAAAAGTCACATTCAATAGACTACAAAAAGAAAGAGAAAAAAAAAAAGGAAAAAAAAAAAACGAATACCTGCAGCTCAATCAATGTTTCAGCCTTAAGATCTTGCTTAGCTAGATCGATAGAATCAATGATCTCGCAGCAAATGTTCAACTTACTGATAAACAGATTTTGCTTCTGTGGATTTGAAACCTCTTTGAAAGATAGATGAGGCTGCACTACCTCTACTCCAGCTAAAATGCTTGCTGGGGAAATAACTGAAGACACCCGTTTGACAACATTTAATTTGCTTGCAAGAGAACTCCCACCAACTGTTCATTGGAAACCACTGCCCAAATTAGGAATTTTGGCTTGCGAGGTGAATTTGCTCATAATTTGCTTAAGCATGGTGGAGTCCTACACAATCAGCGAACATTTAAGATGGATCAATTTTACAGGCGCAATCAAGTCAATACATTAATGAGAAGAAGAGAAAATGGTCAGCTTAAAAATTGCTAATTACAACAGGATTTCAGGATTCTACTTTATCTACAACTTTCCATAACATTAACCTCTAATATCTCCTAGGCATATCAACTAGGAAATAATCCATATATGTGGAGTGGACTCCAAACACAGTAGCTACCATGTCCAACAAAACGATCTAAACTAAGATAGTTAAAACCAATCTAAAGAATTTAGCTGCAGAAGCAGTCAAGGAGCAAGAAGAACGCTACTTAACAAATTCATCCTTTCCGCTTGTATAAAGGAAGAGTACTACACCCACAAAGTGTTGCTCCATTCATTCTAATATAAACAACATGCCACTCTATATCAGAAAGAACATACTAATAGTACTACACTCACAAAGGTGTTGGTCCATTCATTCTATGAACAAAATTGGCCAGCATCTTGAAATTCCAAGATCAAACCCTAAACAATAACACACTAATCAGAATTCCCAGAAACAACACAAAAAGCAAATCAACAATTACTCGAATATCAATGCCATAAAGAAAATGAATGCAAAAATTTCTTCAATTTAGGTATGGCATCCAAAACCACCTGGAGAATTGAACCCAAAGGGAACACAATCAATCAAAAAACTTCAAATTCCAATTCTAGGGTTTTTTGAATATGTCCTAGAAAGCAAATAATATCGCACACAAATTTGGGACATAAGTAAAGTTTTCTAGGAGTTAAAGGAAGTTTCTGATTCAGTCCACTCAACTCCAGTATTACCACTCTTTTCAACGTACTGCTCGTTATACTTGAAATCTAACTTCAATTTATTCTTCCCACAGTTTCCATTTTCAAAACACTTTGTGTAAAGTACAAAATCACCCTACCAATATGAGAATCATAGCAGATACATAAATCAATAGGTATGGACTCTTGCCGCTGCATCTCACCTGGGAGCAAGAACTTACTGCTGAGTCACTTCTTCTTCCTCTAGTCCCTTCGCTCTCTCTCTCTGTGTGTGCAGAGGAAAGAAGTAGACCTTGTATCTCACCATCAATCAATGTCTACCTATTCATTTTGTGTAGACCTTGCTCTCTAGTCCCTTCGTTTGTCCAGACAAGAGAAGGGTAGAATGGTCGTGTTACTATTCATTTCATTTGTCGTTTTGCCGTTTGCGCTTTAGTATAGTTATAATTACAAAAAGGTAATCCTTCAAATGCTTATGTTTCGAGTAAATATTATTGAAGCTTCATGTTCAAGATGATAGGATATATCAACAATGTATACTCTAAAGCAATATTTTAAAACGTTGAGGCGTAGAGCGAGGCGTTTTCCAGTGAGCCTCAGTAAGGCATTCGCCTTGAGGCATAAGGCGTAAGGCGTAAACCTTACGCATAAATGACCTATATTCATGTAATTACTACTCTTATATATACCACATTAAGAGTAACCAAAAGAATATTACTAATTGTCATTCACTCACAATAAATGAAGTACTAGAAGCATATGATTTAACAAAATTACCAACATAAAATGAAATCAAGGATTTAAAGTTCAAACACCAAAGATCAAGAAAGTTCTAACACCAAAGATCAAGAACAAATGTTGAAATCTACTTCATGCTTGGAAATCATCATCCTCATCAACTAGAAGATCACCATCCAAACTATCACCACCATCACTATCATCATCTTGGTACTCAAAGAGAGGATCAGTATCTTCATATGGATTAGTTCTAATATCATCATCCGCAATGTCTTCAAGACGCATTGATTTCCTTGGAAGCTTTCTTCTACCTATACAATAATGAGATGGACAATTAAAGATGAAGATAAGAAATTATTTGCTAATAAAGTTACACAATTACAAGAACATAGACATTTCTTAAAACTTACTTGAACTTGGTGCTTGACTATATTTCCTTTTGTATAAAACAATAGGTTCATCAAGAGAAGGAGTAGGCTCATGGGGAGGAGTAGGCTCACGAGGAGGAGAAGCCTCACGAGGAGTAGGCTCTCTATCTATTAGGGTACTTTTGTATGTACCAATTGGCACATTTCTTACCGCCTCATCATTCAATGTTAGATCGTCTATTCTATACTCAAGCCAATTAGGATTGGTAGGAAGAACCGGATCCTCTATCTCCGTTATCCATTCATCATCGGATTCAATTTCTTCCACAACAATAGGATCAATCATTGTGGCGTTTCTTTTCATAGACCTATTTCTTAGAGCAACATTGTATTTCACATAGACTAAAGCATGCAACCTCTTATGCTCAAGCCTATTCCTCTTTTTGGTATGAATCTACAATCAACAATCAACATACATAATACAACAATTCAATAGGCTACCAACTTTTAGCATTAACAATTCAACTTAGAAGTGATAGAAAACTTACCATTTCAAAAGTGCTCCAATTCCTCTCACACCCCGATGCACTACAAGTAAGGGAAATGACCCGAGTAGCAAAATTCATCAACTCCGGTGTTTGTGTCCCATATTTTTCCCACCAAAACACTAAGAACATACAATTAATATATATTAATAAATCAAAATCATATTGGCATTTAGTAAAGTTGCATTTAAAGAATTATAAGTTAAGCAACTAATAGTAACTAACCAGGTAATTGCTTCTTCCTAGTAGACAAGGCCATTTCACTTCCAAACTTACCGAGCTTTCGCTCATATAAGTCTAATTGTATCTCCGCTTTAATACGATCCTCACCAACTAGCATCCTATCCATGGACTCTTCCAAACCCTTCTTCACAGGCTCGGTATTTGAAAAGTTTTCTTCATACCGAAATTGAGGGTTCAAGTAATAACCCACTGCATGCAATGGTTGATGAAGTTGTGGACTCCATCTATTATCTATTCTCCTCCAAATCGGTCCATACTTTTGTTCCACATTTCCAAGATTATTTGCAATCTTATCTTTTGCGGCATCCATCAACTCATAGATATATCCCATGGCGGGTCTCACTTCCGAATCAACCTCTCTTAAGACACAAACAAGGGGCAAGATCCAAAAACTTCCATCATGAAGTATCCACTTCCTCACATCATTTGCATCTTTATGTTTTGTGCATCCACATTCATTCCAATCTTTAGATGAAAACATACTAATGAGAGCTTCCTTTTGCTTATATAAACTCTGAAGAGAGAGAAAAGATATAGCAAACCTTGTAACCGCCGGACGAATAATCTCCTTGTTTCAGGTGAATTTTCTTATAATGGAATGAACGTGTGTGCCCATAAATAAACTTCAGAATTTGCTTAGATCTTTGAATGGTAGTTTTAAAGACTTTCAACTTACTTATATCCTCCAACATCAAGTCAATGCAATGAGCTGCACATGGAGTCCACCACAGTTTGCTTCTATGCTTCATAAGTTCCTTTCCCGCCCACTTATAATTAGAAGCATTGTCGGTAACTATTTGGACCACATTCTCCTTCCCTACCTCCTCCACAACACTATCCAAATAATTGAGCATCAACTCCCCATTTTTAATTGTATCCGATGCATCAACCGATTTCAAGAACCATGTACCTCTAGGGCTATTTACTAAAAAATTTAGTATAACCCTACTTTTGCCATCCATCCAACCATCTGACATAATTGTGCATCCATAATGGCTTCAATCTTTTTTGTGCTCTAACATCATTTTTTGAACATCTACAACTTCTTTCTTCAAAATCCAAGTCCTTAGCTCATGACTAGTTGGAGGTTGAAAACCAGGGCCGTACTTGGAAACTTGCTCCAATGCCACAAAATAATAAGGATTATTTGCCACATTGAATGGTATGGCACTAGTATAGAACAACCGCCCAATCGCCCTACACACATTACGTCTTTCTTCTTTCTTGAATGAAGAATTCAATGTAGCTTGCCGAGCTTTTGAGGACACAAACTTGTCCATCGGTCCTCTTGACTTCGGTTGACTCGTAGAACCACCACAAAGTGGAGTTTGAGCACTACCACTCTCACTTGCAGCCACATTTTCCACTGCTTGAACATGTGCATCTTCTTCTTCTAGTGGCTCCAATCGCCCTATCTCCCTACGCACCGTAATCCTTGCTTGTTTGTCTTCTTCATTTCTTTGAAGCGCTAAAGTGCACCAATCCTTCACATTTGGTGGGACTTTTCGACAAGCTTTGATTCCTTTATGGGTGCCAACTAAATGTTGATTGAATCTGAAAATGCCACCTGTATTTTTATGATCACAAAACGCACACAAAAAGTAGTTCAACTTCCCCGGAATTGGTTTAGTCCATTTCCAAGCATGATCTTTCTTTGTTGTCCTACTAGTAGTAGTACTAGAACTCATTGTTACCTGCATTATAACATAGCATCCTATCAATTACATATAACATACGATTGCTATTACACAAAATCATGCAATCTGCCATAAATCTCAACATCACTAACCGAGCAGCATATCAATTAACAGTTAACACTCAATAACTGGTATTATATAATTGGTATCAGACACTCAATTAACAGTTTAACACAACTATTATAATGAGTTAATGACGGCATCTCAATATCTTCCAGCTGCTACTTCAAAACAGGACCAAGAACATAGCACACAAAAAGGCTGCTGGAGAAGAATCCCTTCCTGAAGAGGATCCTTCAAACCCCATTTTCAAGCCACTCCCCAAGCATTCACGGTTGGACAGCTTGACAATATCATATCACACAATAAAAATAGATGAAGTCTTTACTCAAAACTCAAACTGAATCCAACAAAATCTAAATCAATTCCAATGGGATCACAAAATCTGCAAAATTGACGGTAACCCACAAACAAGAATATCTAAAAGATCCAAATTTGCAAAATTGACAGTAACCCACAAACTATTGCAACCAAATTAATGGGGTTGCTGGACATATATGATTGTCTAGACAGGAACAACTCAAACCCAAGTAAATATAGACGGGAAATCGGGAATCATACCTTTAGAAGTTCAAATGGCCTATTGCGAATCCAAGTATCCAACTCCAATACCTTCAAATAGCCTGCTGTGAATCGACCTCCAATCAACCTCAAGTTGACTGCTGAGCAATTGAAATCGAACTCCTAACTCGAACTCTGGGTTAGGGATCGAATTTGCTACCTTTTGGAACAGAGAGGGGCAGAGGGCTGAAATCGGATCTCCAACACCCCAGTCGAGACCTAGAAAGCCTTTAAACCCAATCTGTTTCAAAACGATGTCACTTCTCATTTTTTTCTGCGCGTACGCCTTTAGCGCCTTGGAAGACGCCTCACCAGCGTTGTCGCCTAGCCCCTGAAACACACTCATTTTTAGGCCGGAAAATCGCTTTTTGCACCTTAGGGCACGCTTTTTAATTCATTGCTCTAAAGTATTAACATCATTTTGTCTCAAAAAAAAAAAAGTATTAACATCATTGGCAAATGGTCCTGCAATTGATTAATAATCAAAACTAATTTTATATTTGATTTGGGATCTTGTAAAATTTCGAACTTGCATTTTTACAGGAATTTGTTAGACGAATAGAATACTTTAGATTGAAAACATTTTGACAACATATAGAACATATGTCGTATTTCATGTTCATCACATGTTCTTGAGTGACAAGATCATAGATGATATACCAGCTACTCATCCTTAGACTTCGAGTGCAACACCAGTTTGCAACTACTGGAACTGGAAGTGGACACCTGCCCATACATACTCTTCCCTGTCTAATGTGAAGTAAGGTTCCAAGCATTCTGTATAGATTCGATGAACAAGAAGATAAATTAGATATTTTTATATATACCAATGGAATTAATGAACCCACTTAGCTTCAATAGGGTTTGCAAGGTCTTGAAATTTACTGGCTATAGAGTAGTGAAGTTCATCACCAGCCCATGCGGGGAAGACCAGAAAGCTAATGAAGACGAAAACGAGGACACCAGTAACGACAGTTGAAAGTGGATCACCAGCTAAATCCAAAACCTCTTGGGTACGTAAACCCGAAACAATCACTAAATTGAAGGTCAGGATGAATATCATTGCCGCATAGTCGTATCTCTTCTGGATCATCGGCTGCAATTAAGTGTATGCATGTACCAGCAGCACCTGAAAACCATGTAATATATATACTAATTAATTATAAATCGATTAGTTTAAACTTGTACAAATGGGCTATATTAGGAAGCTATCCGATTATGAAACTAAAGCGCTTCTTATCTGGACAGATATCTTACTGATGATAAAGACCGACGAAATAATGATTATGGTGCTGGCCTTTCCCATGCCACCAATTTCTAAGAGACAAAATTGCAGCTGTGCATCCAAGTCCACCTCCTAATAGAATTCCCAACACTCGATTTAAACCCTTGCTAAGTGTAGCACCTGAAAGCCCCAGCTCATATTAAAGCACGTACAGAATCAAATTAAGTTTAAACACAACAAATTAAAAAACCATGAAATATACCTGCAAAGAACTCTTAACATTTTGACGATAGTCATTATAGTCCACATGACAGTTTCTTCGACTTGCTCAGGGAGAGAGTCGAAGAGATAAAAGTGAAACGGAAACCAAAGCAAGTCCGACCTTGAAGCCGTTAATCAGCTCTCTCAGATCCTGCTTGTTTTTCTTCACTACTCTGACTCTCTGAGATAGGAAACAATATTGGAAGAAAACATAGAAAACTTACAGTTGCTTGTCTTTTGTTTCTCTTTTTTAGTTTTGGGAGGAGGAAGAGGACGATCTCCATCTGGAATACACTAGCAACCGACGCACACGCAATGCGTGTGCAACTTAAAATAGAAATCCTTTGATACATATGGTAGAATAATACATATGATAGAATATGAGTGTTCTTTTGAGGTCTTCGTAAGAAAAACGTATACCTTACATATCATTGCATGTAAGCTAGGGCTGGGTTCGGATCGGTCCGGATCGGTCTTTTGAGTTAAAACCGAAGAGAAACCGATCCGAAAACAATCGGGGCGGTGTTTCGGTTTTTTGGGCCAAGAAACTGATTTTTCCAGATTTCACTCATTTTAGTGTAGGACTCTAGGTAACTTGGTTCCAATTTTCATAATCCCAGATAAAAGCTATAAGCTAATGGAGTACACTAGCAACCGACGCACACGCAATGCGTGTGCAACTTAAAATAGAAATCCTTTGATACATATGGTAGAATAATACATATGGTAGAATAGTACATATGATAGAATATGAGTGTTCTTTTGAGGTCTTCGTAAGCTAGGGCTGGGTTCGGATCGGTCCGGTTTGAAAAGGTTGAAAATCGAGACCGAAACAGGCACTATCGGTTCGGTCCGGATCGGTCTTTTGAGTTAAAACCGAAGAGAAACCGATCCGAAAACAATCGGGCCGGTGTTTCGGTTTTTTGGGCCAAGAAACTGATTTTTCCAGATTTCACTCATTTCAGTGTAGGACTCTAGGTAACTTGCTTCCAATTTTCATAATCCCAGATAAAAGCTATAAGCTAATGGAGCTGCACAAAACATCAGAAACTCTGCAAAACTATGCTTACTGCAGAATTGCAGATTCACACAGACACACATTGCATAGTGCAGATTGAAGCAATTTTGAATCTTCCATGAGTTGCAAATTTAATGCAAAATATAAATTATGAAGTAGCAGACTATCCAAAGTTGCAAATAAAGCAGTAAAGCCATCCAAATGGACCAAATATGCATTGAAACTAAAGCCATCCAATCCAACTATGCAAACTTAGCAAGTTAAGTCATCCAAATGGGCCAAATATGCATTGAAACTAAAGCCAATAAGCCATAAACAGATAAAGTGATAAACAGTCATAAACTCACCCTAAACAATACTACAATGCAGTTCAAAAACCCATAAACAATCACTAGAATGCATTTCAATATTTCAATCAAAAACAACACTTATTAAAAGTTTAAAACTTCGAGGCTTCAAGCCATGTCTTGCTTGACTCTTTAACCCTCAACAACAAGGGCAGAAACCAGGAAGGCAGGAACTTCATGAATCATGAGAGTGATGATTTTTATTGATTCAACTCATAGGACTCCACCCTGCATAAAAAAGGGGCAGTTCAACGCAAATAAAAAATGTGCAGAAACAATATTTGCATATCATCAGCTAACAGCTATATTCAAATGATGGTTCAAAACTTCAAATGTTCAATACTCGAAATCACATTTGACTGAAATCTAATAATGCATAAATTCTTAGAAACTGACCAGCTATATTCCACTTCATATAGTTCTTCATTTTTGTGGCCTCTTGGAAACTGTCTTTTTTGATGTTGCTGAAGCTCCTTGCTTGTTCATTGCTGGAACAACTTCTTGCTTTTTTGTTGATGGAGCTGCTCCTTTGATTCCTTCCCTTTGGCAGCTTTGACTTGTGCACTATCGGCTATGTCTTTAAGCACATGGTCTACGAAAGAACAATTCACATTATCACGAAAGTGCAAAGTGTAAAGTCATTAAACAGAAAAAACTGAAATATTCAAATTGTACCTCTCTCAACTTCTTCATAGAAGTACATATCCTCAACTGTTGGAACATATTCGATGCTTTGAATGCTTTCTGACTTCAACCAATTTTGGAAGCATATCAATGCTTCAATGGTTTTTGTAGATAGTGAACTTCTGAATGGATCGATTACCCTCCTCCCCGTGCTAAAACAGCTTTCAAGTAGCAACTGTGCTTACTTGAATTGCAAGCACATCCTTAGCGACTAATGTAAGATTGGGGTACTTAGAACCATTAAGCTTCCACCATTGCAGAAGCTTCCAATCTTCATGTTCTGGAGGGTCTTCAATAGGGTCCAGCAAGTATCTATCCACCTCGTGTGACACCACAGTCTGATCTGAGTCTTCCAACTCTTGTTTCCAATCAGCTTGCATGGCAGCCATCTTCCCACTCATTTGGGTTCTTGAACTTTTTGTGCTAGAGCTGCCGGTACCACTTGTTGTAGCTTTCTCAGCTTCATTGCCACTTGGTCTCTTCTTTTTGGTACCTAAAGATGATGAATACAAGTCTGTGAGGTTCACCAGCAATTCCTTCAGCTCGGCAGACCTATGCTTGATTGTTGCAGGATCAAGTTTAAGCCATATTCTACATACCCTCTCAAAATTGCAAGCTTGTATCGAGGATCTAAAACCAAAGCCACCAAAAGCAAGAGATTCATGTCATCGAGGCTTGCAAAATATTTTTTAAACTTGTTCCTCATTTTCACTGCCATCTCAAACAAGATTTTTCTGTATTGCTTCCATTACACATCTCAGGCCGGTCAAAGAGGTCGTCAATCTCAGCTTCAATTGCCACGATATCATGGAATGCTTTCTGAGCTGTGGGACTGTTTATGGCCGATATCCTCATTGTCACATCATAGAATACCTGCAAATGTACCATTATAAAAAATAAAAAATAAAAAATAAAAAAAAGATTTATTAAAGTAGCATGAAACTGCAAAAAATAAAACATAAAATGTAAACTGAAACGCAGAAAATGAAAGTTAAATGCAGAAACTTAAATGCAGAAAATGAAATGCAGAAAGTTAAATGCAGAAACTGAAAGTTAAGAATATGAAATGCAGAAACTGAAATGCAGAAAGTTAAATGTAGAAAATGAAATGCAGAAACTTAAATGCAGAAACTGAAAGTTAAGAATATGAAATGCAGAAAATGAAATGCAGAAAGTTAAATGCAGAAAATGAAATGCAGAAACTGAAATGCAGAAACTGTAAAGTGTAAACTGAAATGCAGAAAATGAAATGCAGAAACTTAAATGCAGAATTGAAAAGTGGCGAATATGAAATGCAGAAAATGAAATGCAGAAAGTTAAATGCAGAAAATGAAATGCAGAAACTGTAAAGTGTAAACT
>BDJD01003159.1:0-16009 GCA_002564525.1 Rosa multiflora | reverse complement strand
ACTCATACAGGCTTTGGCATGACCGCCTAGGGCACCCCGGTCGTGACATGATGATCCGTATTTTAACGAACTCATATGGACATCATTTCTTTCAAGTGATAAATAAAATGGGACAAAAATCCTTCACATTGCATGGTGTCGGTTCTAGTACTGCTCAAATGCAGTCATTGTCTTCTGAAGTACCAGAAGCACTACCACTCTCCTATTATGCCTCATTGACTATTTCAAAGGCACATCACTCGTTTTTGCAAAGCCTACTCTTTAGCAAAAACGGGATCGAGACCTTCCTATGCTAAAGATATAAAATAAAACATTACATTCTTACAAATGATACAAGGAGATATCTGTGGACCTATCTATCCAGAATGTGGACCATTTTAAGTACTTTATGGTTCTGGTGGATACTTCGACACAATGGTCACATGTCGCTTTATTGTCCACAATAAATGCTGCAAAACTCCTAGCACAGATTATACGTTTAAGGGCTCACCACCCTGATAACCATATCAAGTCTATAAGCCTTGATAACGCTGGAGAGTTTACATCAAAAGCATTTGATGAATATTGCATGCCTATTGGGATCGATGTAGAGCATCCTGTACCCCATGTGCATACACAAAATGGTCTCGCAGAAGCCACCATCAAAAGGCTACAGATGGTGGCTAGGACATTGGTTATGCGCACCAACCTGCCTATATCTACCTGGGGTTATGCAATATTGCACGCAGCTTTACTTATTCGTTTCAGACCCACTACTAGCCAACCGTTTTCTGCGTACCAGTTGGTAACTGGATATGAGCCTGACATTTCACACTTACGCATATTTGGTTGTGCAGTATATGTGCCTATTGCACCCCCACAGCAAATCAAAATGGGTCCTCAGAGACGATTAAGTATTTATGTTGGATACGAATCCCCAACAATTATCCACTATTTGGAACCCTTGACAGGCGATCTCTTTACCGCTAGATTTGCGGAATGTCACTTTGATGAGACAGTATTCCTGTCATTAAGGGGAGATAGGAAAAAGGATTTTCCAAGGGAACAACAGGAATTGTCGTGGTTTGTTCCCACTCTGTCTCATTTTGATCCCCGCACTTCACAAAGTGAAAGTGAAGTGAAAAGAATAATCGATCTTCATAATGTAGCAGATTCGATGGCTGATGCGTTTACTGATATCGCAAAAGTGACGAGATCCCAAGATCCTTCATCTCAAATTCGGATTTCAAGTAGCTCGCGGTTTCTCTTATTTTATCAAGAGTACCTATTATGTTCATATCATCGACATATGCTGCTACAATTGCAAATCCAGAACTTGTTTTCTTTATGAATACGCAGGGGCATAATTCATCGTTCTTATATCCCTTCCCAATCAAGTAGTCACTTAGATGGGTATACCATATCCGCCCGGATTGTTTCAATCCGTAAAGTGAGCGTTTCAACCTAATTGCAAACGCACTCCGTGGTTTAGAGTCACTTGACTTGGGTAATGTAAGGCCATCAGGCACTTTCATATATATTAGAAGCCTTCCAATGAGGGATCCCTTTTTTTGGTATTTTATAGGGATAGGCATTTTACCAACTTTTGGATCATATTTTCACATCTCAACCATTCAGTTTTTAGGTCCTAATGTGTAGATCACTTCTACAAATTTTCAGCCAAATCGGTGATCGTTAAGGCATCCAAAACTGCAATTTACACGAACGGACCGAATCTGTCGAACCGGAACCGTTCGTGTTTATAATGGTAAATTGCAGTTTTGGATGCCTTAACGATCATCAAATTGGCTGAAATTTTGCAGAAGTGATCTACACATTAGGACCTAAAAACTGAACGGTTGAGATGTGAAAATATGATCCAAAAGTTGGTAAAATGCCTATCCCTATAAAATACCAAAAAAAGGGATCCCTCATTGGAAGGCTTCTAATATATATGAAAGTGCCTGATGGCCTTACATTACCCAAGTCAAGTGACTCTAAACCACGGAGTGCGTTTGCAATTAGGTTGAAACGCTCACTTTACGGATTGAAACAATCCGGGTGGATATGGTATACCCATCTAAGTGACTACTTGATTGGGAAGGGATATAAGAACGATGAATTATGCCCCTGCGTATTCATAAAGAAAACAAGTTCTGGATTTGCAATTGTAGCAGCATATGTCGATGATATGAACATAATAGGTACTCTTGATAAAATAAGAGAAACCGCGAGCTACTTGAAATCCGAATTTGAGATGAAGGATCTTGGGAAAACTTGATTCTGTCTAGGCTTTGAACTAGAACACCGAGTTTGTAGAATACTAATTCACCAGTCTGCATATGTCCAAAAGTCAGGCAATTTAACATGGACAAAGCGCATCCTGCTAGCACTCCCATGATCGCTCAAAGTTTGGATGCAAGGAAAGATCCATTTTGTCCAAAGGAAGATGACGAAGAGATGTTGGGAGCTGAAATTCGCTATCTAAGTGCAATAGGCGCATTATTATACTTAGCCCAATGTACTCGACTAGACATTGCATTCTCAGTGAACTTGTTAGCTAGATTTAGCTCAGTGCCAACGCAGCGTCATTGGAATGGTATCAAGAACATTTTCTGATACCTAAAAGGAACCATTGACTTGGGACTGTTCTTTCCTTACAGAGAAACAAAAGGGACCGCAGATGGAACTGCAATCCCTAAAGGAAATATTGATGGCAAAAGCGCCGCTCCTTACACTAAAACGCCAAATGACGTTTTGGTCGGTTTTGCTGATACTGGGTACGTCTCTGACCCATATAAAGATCATTCCCAAACTGGTTATGTATTTACCAATGGGAACACAGCGATATCTTATAGATCAACCAAGCAAAACCTTGTGGCTGCCTCCTTGAACTACTCAGAGATCATTGATGTACATGAGGCGGTTCGTGAGTGTGTATGGTTAAGAACTATCATTGCACTGAAGAGCCTACTTGCATTTATGAACACAATGCAGCTTGCATCGAACAGTTGAAGCTAGGTTATATTAAGGATGATAACACAAAACACATATCGCCAAAGTTTTTCTACAATCAGCAACAACAGGCCCTCCTCAAGATTCAAAAGAATCAAGTAAGGTCTGAGGAGAATGTGGCAGGTTTGTTAACCAAATCATTGCCCAAGGCCATATTTGAGAAATATGTGAAAAGCATAGGAATGCGAAAACTTTCTAAGCTCCCCTGATTAATGTAAGTATCAGGGGGAGGTGTAGACATCAGGGGGAGTCTAACACACGCATGTCATACCCAAATGTAGAAGGTGCGTTGTGCTCTTTTCCTTCGACCAAGGTGTATTTTTGTCCCACAAGGTTTTTATTGTTACTTGGCAAGGTTTTTAGTGAGGCAACAACTCATGCACCATTTAGTCTTAAAGGAAAAGCACACTATGTGCCTTCGTCAAAGCGATTGACGGAGAGGGAATCAAGGAATCAGTGATTACCATCAATAAGCACAATTACGGATCAATTAGTGTTTAATGTCATCATTATAATTGTTCTTT
Source organism: Rosa multiflora (assembly GCA_002564525.1). NCBI lineage: Eukaryota > Viridiplantae > Streptophyta > Magnoliopsida > Rosales > Rosaceae > Rosa > Rosa multiflora. The sequence goes on along the minus strand of BDJD01003159.1, from coordinate 12,491 downwards.
CCATTGTAATTCTCTTCCTATATAAAAGGGTTATGAAATGAAATGAGTAGACCAATTCCAATTGTCTTTTTACTTTAACAAATTACAGAATAATAAATGTCAGAAATGATCTTCCTTGGTCAAAAACGTATGAATATGTTGAGAAAATTTTCCATGCTCCCTTCATTCCACATGGCATATGTGACGCTCAATTTTCATTGGTCCACGTCATGTCTTCTTTGTATATTTGTTTTCTGTTATGAATTGATCCTTAACGCCATCAACCAAAACAATTTTCCCAAAGCTTGGAATTATGAACTAGATCTGGAAATTCATCCCTCTCTAACCATGTGCAAATTCGCAAAGCACTTGGGCGGTAAACTGCCAGTAATACTTATATTGTAGACGACGACTTGGAAAAATGGAAGATTCAAACATCTTTTTTATATAATTTGACCTGCAGTGATCATTCTTGATTTCCTCCTTCCATAATCAAATCGCTTATGGTTTTTTTTTTTTTTTTGGAGCTTATTGCTTGATTGTTGTTCTCATTTTGGCATTTTGGATTCATGGATTTAAGGTTTGGCATTTTGGTGTTCATCAGTTTTATTTTTCCAGGAAAAGATAACAGAAGTAATAATTGATTTAACAGAGAAAAAGAAGACATGACGTGGACCAATGAAAATTGAGAGTCACATATGCCATGTGGAATGACGGGAGCATGGAAAAATTTCTCTGTATACACTATGTTTGCAACAATTTTATGCAAATTGCAATCCCAAAGGTTACGCCTAATGAATTCCTTATATGGAAGTTAAATCTAGTCATTGAGAATCTTCCTCAGACTTCCCTATTTTTTCTCTGGGTTAGTTAGTATTTGGTGCGAGTCATTATTGTGTTTCCATCTACGTAATTTGGTCTAAACATATTGTAGTAACTTGGTGTTATTATTCTTGATTAGTTTCTACATCTGGTATCAGAGCTTAAAGGAGTAAAGAATTGTTGGTGGTTCAAGGATGGCTAACAGAGTCGAGTTCTCCAATGCCTAGTCGGTAAATTTGATGAAAAGGGCAACTTTGGAGAGTCCTGATGAAGCTTTTCTTCAATTTGATGGAATAAATTTAGGTTGTAAACAATAGATTCAAAATCCGGGAGATGCAAATCTCAAAACAAAACCAAAGAGAGGAGTTAATCAAAAACTGAAAGAAAGATAACAGAGCGCTAATGTATATCTATGGAGCTATCGATTCTGAAATTTATGAGAAGATTGCACATGCTGCTACCGCAAAGGAGGCCTGTTGGTGATGAAAAATTTTGTAGAGGAGTTTGACTCACCAATGAATGCGGACTGGAGCGGAAGCTGACAGGGAACAATCGAGAAGCTTCCTTGGAGCGTTGACCTGGAGTTTAACAGTCGTCTCGACGAGAAGGGGGGGTACTTGTAGAAAACTCTCTGATGCCTAAGTCAGTACGTTTCTTAGTTGTGAAGTAGAGATAATTGGAATTCGATCCTTTACCTCGATGTCGAGTCACCTATTTATAGGTGTACTTTGGCGTGGACTGCAAGTAAACTGGCACAGCAAGTCGCAATGACTTGAGCGGCACACCACCATTAAGGCCATATTCACTCCTGCAATAACCGTCACTTATTGGCAGCCATGATTGCCATACTGAATGCGACATTTATCGTCGCATTTACAGCTACATTAATTGTTGCATTTACTGCTGCCATTACTTCTCTTTAATTGTCTGGATTGTAGGGTCAAATTTGTTGACCACCCCCACAATGCCCCCAAATATTCTCTTTGGACACCCATCCGAAAAGAAAATTTTCGAAAGCTTGAACTCTGTAAATAGGCCACCCGAGCGTTTCCTTTGGGCACCCCTTTGAGAAGGAATCCAAGATGAGGTCCCCTAAGTCCACACTAAACCCACACTGAATTATTCAAGGTCCAACTCTGCCTTCAAGACCAAATCTGGTCTCCCAACTCAATTTTTTTTTTTTTGGTAACGGGTCAGACCCGACCCGGATATGTTCGTCTCGACCCGGACCTTCCTCAACAAAACCCAAATGGGATCTCGGCCCGGTTTCGAGCCTAGTTCTGGTGCGACCCAACTCCGGCCTTATCCAGCGCACACCCAGCTCGGTTCTGGCATGATTCCGGCCGGATTTTCTGTCTCTTGCTACCGCGAGAATCTCTGCACTTCCCCTTGATTTCTCCATGATTTTTTGGTGCATGTTCCCTACAAAAAGCCCCCACCCACGGCTAGTTCTCCACCTCCGCCAGGAAACAGCTTGGTTTCTCACCCGACCGCCCTAGGCCGGTGCCATCCCGCGTGGCCATCTATTCACCACTGCAGCTCCTACCCGGCCCCGGTTCTAGCCCCGTGTAGCACGACCTCAGCTTTGGCCCGGCCAATCCGGCCTCAGAGCAGAAAATCCGGCCACGTCTTGGCACCAGGCGACCTTCGCCGGCGCCTCCTTCCTCCGTCGGCCCTCACCATCGATCCGTGTTCCCAAGCTTGGGCCCGGCCTGGTACCCATCGCATTCTCTCTTTCATTTTTGTTTCTTGTCTGCTGTTTGCTCTTTTTTCCTTCTGCTTCCCTTTATTTTATTTTATTATCTTATGATATATATATACACACACACACACGCATACATATATTTTTTGTTGCCCTTCTCTTCTTCTTCCTCTAGTCATGTTGACTGCAACTTCTCTTGCTCTGGGGTTTCATTCTTATAATTCCACTGCTATTTGGGTTTTCACTTATCCTTTCACAGGTTCGTCCATTTGTACCCTCATGGCTCGAATCAAAACTACCGACTTAACGAATAGTCAACGGACAAACGCAGAGTCAACTACTGAACCTACGCCCTGGCAACCGAAAAACCATATCCGGAGACGTATGCCGAGGCGTTCTCCATGCCCTCTAGAGTTAAGATTTCAGCGGTCCCTGTGGATGCGGACATCTACACCGGTAGAAACATCCCCGAAGATGCCCTGATATTGGCCCCCGAGCAGCTGCGGTATATCCGATTCCCTATTCACCCTGTTTTCCAGCTTACGTGGGCCGTGTTTGGATTACACCCATTTCAGCTTACCCCAAATTCCTATCTTCTCTTGTCGGCCTTCCTGATCATGGGCTGGAAATGGGAAGTTTCATTGGGATTATGCGACTTTCTTTATCTCTATAACTGCTCCAGGGTTGTTAAATTCCGATATTTTAACTTCACCCCCTTCTCGAGGATGAAGACGTTCATGGTAGTTCCCAGTAATTGTCAGGGGTGGAAATCTAGGGCTTTGATGATTACCGGCGGTTGGCGCTCTCTCGAATTGGACCTCCTTCCCCCGAGGGCTTTCACGGATGATCTCGGTAAGTGCCTAGGTCTTATTTCCTTTCTACCGCATTGTTTATCCGTGCGCTAACTTTGACCATTCTCCATGCAGCTTACAAACCTTCCCAAGCGAAGGCCAAAATTCCACCGAGCCGCATAGAGTGGATGGAGCGTCACCTCGTTGGGAGCAGATGGTATCCCTCTCAGTTCGTGACTCTCGGAAATCTCCTTGGTATCACGTCAAGCCGCCCCTCGACCTTGTTCAGCCGTTATCAAAGCCGTGTAGATGGTGCAACATTAGGAACAGCCTTTGTGTTCTCCGTTGCGAAAATGGAAGGCCACTTTTACCGATCCGACCTCGGTGAGTCTTTGTTTGCCGAATACCTCGAGGCTAAGGATGACTTCAAATCAATCGTTCCTTGCTCTGAGATTTCGATAGCGGAGGAAGATGAAGACGGGTGAACTCGGAGGGATTCGAGGATGACCCTCAGGGCGACGATATTGATGAGGGAAGGTCGTTCCTCGTCATGAGGGAGCTCCCTCAAATGATTCCTCCACCTCGGAAGAAGCAAAAGGTTGCGAAGCCCTTTGCTAATGACGACCCATCTCGTGATCTGCCTATTCAATTAGCTCCGCATTCTTCTTCATGTGGAGGTTCACCGTCCTCGACATCCCCGAGGGATACTACCGCTAACATCGCTCCCCCGAGGCCCCTTGCACCACCGACAAACGCCGAACTTGGTGCCCAGATGACCCCTTCACCCCTGTCCGGTCCGACCTCTTCCATACAACCTCCTCCTCCCACTGCTCTGGAATTGAGGTTTAAGAAGCGTGATAACTCTTTTGTCATAATTGGAGAGTCCTTAGACTCCAAAGGTTTGGCGGCATCAGCCATTGCCGGTGCCTTGGCGTCATCGAACCCGAGATCGGGTAGGCCTCCCAAGAGCGCTATGGAGTTCTATGACGACCTATGCTCCTCTCAACTCGATGTAAGTACCGTTTTCCTTTATTTTTGATTTTTTTTTCATTCACATATGCATGCATTGACCCATCTTCCCTCCGCTTGTGCAGGCCCTCATGGCGTCTCATCGTTTTTTGTGCAGTCTCGACGCTCTTCATTCCAGGCAGCAACAACGCCTTGAGAAACCCAACCAAGAGCTAAAATCCAAGGAGAAGGAACTAAACGACCAAATGGAGTCAATGACGCAGCTGAGCCTCATCCTCGAGGACCGAAATCGCTAGGTAGCGAAGTTAAAAAATGATTTGGCTTTGGTAACTCGAAGTAAAGACGAGGAGTTCGAAAAGGGGGTCGCCAAAATGAAGCGTATGTCCGCCAAACATTTCCGACTCGGATGGAACCAGGCCTTGACTAAGGAAGATGATAGATGCTACGTAGGGCCCGACGAATTCGATCGCTTCTATGGGTTTGCCCCCAGGGACTATTCTCCCATTCGTGGTATGCTACCAAGGGATGCTCCTTCGTCGGTGTCGAGTGCTTCCGAGGGGCCCAGCGGCGAAGAAGAAGTGTCCTCTCTTCCTTGCTCCAAATAGCCGTTGGAGATAGCAGCGTCATTTATTATTTTTTCTCTACATATGAGTTTCCAAATGTGGCCTTCTGTATGTTTTTACCTTCTTGTTGAGCTGATTCCATCCAATAAATTGTCACAATCTTTCAATAAAACCATCACAATTCCCTTTATTGAATCTTGCACCCATCAATTGTTTACATTATCCCCCATGATGTAATGGTTGATGCAGAATCTCTGTCTTAAATGATGATATCCTTGATTTAGTACCGATATCTGAGAGATATTTACCTGCTTGATATCCACCTCTCCCCACTTTAAATGTAAATATTTCCTTTTTAATCGCGAATATCCTTCTTTTAACATGGCTATCATCTTTGCGGATCCTTGTTTAAATTCTGAATCTTCAAACCTCCATATTCTGCTTATAGCCATGTATCTGTCCTAATTTGCACATCATCTTCCTCGCACCTTTCTCTCAAAATCCTCCTTTAGTCTCCATGGCTCCACAAAAGAAACAAATCCGTATCGTTTTCAATTCTCCCGTAGGACGTGGCAAACATATCCTTGGTGCTGATGAGCACACTCCTGATCGTCAGGCTCTTATTATGTTTTCTCCCGACAGTTCCTCTGACAGGTTCCTTACTTTACTTCTCTCTTATTTCTTTTATTATGGGCACGAGTAGTCTATTAAGGTTTTCTCCTTTTGTCCAGGTCCTCCAAACGCTCAGGGGGATTCTCATTTGATCTTGACACTCGCCAGTTCCTTGAAGATGTATTGAACTACTCCGACGATGGCCAGGCGAGTGTTCCTCGTGCCCCGAAGCCTCGTACTGGTCCTAGTCGCCCTCGTCGTCGGAGCATGAGTACTGACAAGGGAACAAGTCTTGAATCTCATCGCCTCCGTACTCTGAGAGAGGAATCCTTCGTGCTACAGGATTCGCTCGAGCATGCCTTGTCGGAGGCCCGCAATCTGAAGGTGGAGGTCCACAACTTGTCAGTGGAGCTTCAACGCTCGAGGGACCATGCAGAGTGCTTGAAAGTAGAGCTCTGCGAATGCTACCGACGAGAAAGGTTTCTGGACGAGGTCCGCGTTCAAAGTCGTGAAGATGGATATCGTGATGCCGTCATCGAATACCGACAACGCATGATACTGAACTTCCCCGGGATAGACGAGTCCCTTTTGCCGTATTACGTGGGCTCTGATGGCACCTCCCGAAATTGAAGTTTTCCCTCGAATTTTTATTTGCTTCAGCATTATGTTCATGTAATAAAGGTCACGTAGGAGGTGACCGTTTTTAGCTGCTTTAGATGTCTCTTTCAATTTCTAGCCTCGAGTGTTCCTTGTTGATGACTAAATAAAAACGTTTTATTTTACTATAACAACACTATAGCCTGACCTCCTTATTCACTCAACATCGTGCGATGTAGGGCCTCCTTCCCTTGACGTCCCGTCGATGTTGGCATACACGTGATGACGTCTTCCTTCTTGGTTCTATCCGTGGTATTGGTGACATTTTCCTCAATGCCTTTAGTGCCAATCCCTATGCCGGTGTCTACTTCGACGAGGATGCCTTAACATTGGCATCTACTTCGACGAGGGTGCCTCGACATCGGCATCTACTTCGATGAAGGTACTTCGACGTTGGCCCCTACTCTGACAAGGGTGCGTCGACGTCGGCGTTCATTTCGATGCTGGTGCCTCTAAATCGGCGTTTATTTCGACAAGGATGCCTCGAAATCGGCGTCTATTTCGATGAGGGTGCCTCGAAATCGGCGTCTATTTCAACAAGGATGCCTTGAAATCGGCGTCTATTTAGACGAGGATGCCTCGAAATCTGCGTCTATTTCGATGAGGGTGCCTCAAAATCTGCGTCTATTTTGACAAGGATGCCTTGAAATCGGCGTCTATTTCGACGAGGGAGGCATGGAGCCGTGCAAAACAATAGAAGAATGGAAATCAAACCGTATTGTTTTGACCCAACAATTAATGCAGACTGCAGCGGAAGCTGACCGGGAACAATTGAGAAGCTTCCTTAGAGCATTGACTTTGAGTTTAACCGTCGGCTCGAGGAGAAGGGGGGTACCTGCAGAAAACCCTCTGCTGCCTAAGTCAATACGTTTCTTAGTTGTGGAGTAGAGATAATTGGAATTCGATCCTTTACCTCGATGTCGAGTAGCCTATTTATAGGTGTACTTTGGCGTGGACTGCAAGTAAACTTGCACAGCAAGTCGCAATGACTTGAGTGGCACACCACCATTAAGGCCATATTCATTCCTACAATAACTGCCACTTATTGGCAGCCATGATTGCCATATTGAATGCCGCATTTATCGTCGCATTTACAGCTACATTAATTTTTGCATTTACTGCTGCCATTACTTCTCTTTAATTGTCTTGATTGTAGGGTCAAATTTGTTGACCACCCCCACAAGGCCTAATCGAGATTGTCTCATTAACAACTATGTGGGGTAAGATAAGGTGAAAAAGGTTCGCCTCCAGACTTTGCAGCGACTATTTGAGCTTCTTCAGATGGAGAGAAGAAAGAGCATCTTAGAGTACTTCTCATGCACCTTGACAATTGTGAATCAGATGAGAGCCAATAGGGAGGTTATAGAGGATCTCCAAGTCGTGGAGAAAGTTCTTTGGACTTTGACAACGACTATTTGAGCTTCTTCAGATAGAGAGAAAAGAGAGCATCTCAGAGTACTTCTCATGCACCATGACAATTGTGAATCAGATGAGAGCCAATAGGAAGGTTATAGAGGATCTCCAAGAAGTAGAGAAAGTTCTTTGGACTTTGACAACAGCTATTTGAGCTTCTTCAGATGGAGAAAAGAGAGAGCATCTCAGAGTACTTCTCATGCATCTTGACAACTGTGAATCAGATGAGAGCCAATAGAGAGGTTATAGAGGATCTCCAAGTCATGGAGAAAGTTCTTTGGACTTTGATAGTGGTTCGAAAGCAAAGTCACGAGATCTCAGTGCCCTGACAGTGGATGAGCTGATGAGATGAGTTCCCTCCAGGCCTCTGAGCAGACGCTAAATGAGAAGTCAAAGGTTGCAATCGAATTCGAATAAGCATTGGAGATGTAGTTGAACATTTTTTGGAGATGCAGTTGAACTTGAAAAGGAGAAAATTTTGGCGTACCGCAGTGAAGGACGTTACAGTGGTAAGAGACACTATCGATGTGAGACAAGAAAACAGAGTTCAAGCTATAAGAAAGGATCGAATCACCGATTTGGACTAAAGAGAGGAAGAGAAAGAACTTGTACATCGAATCACCAGCTTACAATTAATCACTTTGTCACAGCAAGAGAAACAATTAATCATCCTCTGATGGTTATCTCACTTATTTAGTATGTATACTATTTATTTATTAATACAAAGAGGGATCTACAGCAAGGTTTCGAGTGTGATAGTCTTTTCAAGGTTGTGTAGAGATGCTTTGTGTCCCTCAATCACCAGAGCGTTGTTGTTGTTTTTTTCTTTGAAGTCAAAAGTTAAAAAGGCAAAAATATAATCCACCTAGACCTATGAAATTCATTGAAGAAGAAAAAAAAATACAAAACAGGGGACCAAAAAACCAAAACCTCTCATACAAAACAAAAATAAGCTATAGAAAAACCAAACTATCGAAAACGAAAATTTGGCATACCCAAATGGTTTGTCTGAAGATGTTTAATTATGAATAAAAAAAAAAGTTGGATCCCACCAAATCAGTTCACTAGAACTCAAACCATAATTAGTCAATGCATCTGCAACTTGATTCCCTTCCCGAAAGATATTGAAGATCGGAATTGCATCTAAGAAATGTTGTATAAGCAATTGCCCCACTCAATAGGAAGCTGCCAAGGCACCAAATCAGGCAGAAAATTTAGAACTAGGGGAAGAGTCAACCTCTAGCCATATATGTTTCCAGTCCCTTACCCAAGCTAGCTCAATAGCCTTAATAACAGCCATTACCTCCAATACTACTGAACTAGGAATGGTAAGATTAGAACTATTAATTATATATTGTCTAATTCTCCCTATGTATTTCACTTCACCACTACAATTATAAGCTACAGCCACGTACCATGTTCGTGGCTTTATACAGAAAACGACAAGCAAGAGAGACATATATTCGTGTCCAATGCCCAAAGCCACGTTGCAGCCACATTTAAAAATGTCAGTGCGCTGTGGAGCCGTTGCCATCCTTCAAATGTGCCACATTCCAACTCTTTACTTTTTGGTATGCCGTTGTAATGTTAGTAAGCAAATGTGTACCTGCGTATCAACAAAGCAGCCCAACAAACCGGACTTGCACAATCGACTATGCCGTCTAAATTTTAGGGACCCGAAGCTAAATTGTAACCTTGTGCATGATTATTATCCGAGCTATCATCCAAAATTCCAAATACAATTCCCACCGGACAAAAAAGCAATAATTGTGGGTTCCAAAGTTTATATGTGGGTATGACTATGAGGGGACCCACAATTATGTGTGCCAATTCTAAACTATTTAAACAATATTTTATTGGATTTAATACCCACCATTAATACAAACCGTGACTATCTATATTTGCAATTTTAAAAAAAATTATTAAATAAAAAGATGCATAAAATTAATCATTCCAAAATATTTAATTATAAAATTCCAGAAACCACTCAATTACAACTTCAGATTTCTCTACATATGAAATAAACAAGTGCATTTCACTAATAATTAAGGTACCAAGGATCAAAACTGTAAAACATGAAAATCAATTGCCAACTTCAAGCAACCACATAATAATGCATACATAACCTAAGAATATTTTGTCTACAAGCTTTGCCTCTTTTATGCTGCAACCTTATCTGCAATTGTCTTAATAGCGCCTTCTTGATATCCTAGAACAACTACACTTGCTGAGCCAAATTTAGCAGCAAAGCCCAACAAGCATTTTCACATCTGTAGGATCAATCACGGGTAATTAGTTGCTAAAAATAACTAGCACAGCAAACCACTAGCACCATAGTGCAAAGCAATTAGTGTAGTTTATAATTTGAGGTTAACATATTTAAACTTAAAAGGACCACTTTAAAGCATGTAAAGATGAGGGAAACATACCACTACATATCACATTTATGTTATGAGATACATCATCTTAGCAACTCCATATCACATTTATGTTATGAGTTCTGGTGCAGGAAGCTTCCCTAACTTCAGCTAGTCATCAGGGGTTTGCACACCACGATCAATATCATCACAGTTCAAATAGCATCTGAATTGATAGGATAGCAGTGAAAAAAACTTAAACAGAATAATAGATTGATGTATGTTGAAAGCCAAGTCACCAAAAAAGAATTGACTAAACACATAATCTCAGTAGATAACTTGATACACATAATAGTTTTCTTGTAAATATGCATTGCATCTATGAAGGTTAATCAAACCACATAGAAATTTAAAGAAAATTGTCAACAAGTTTTACCTCATGGTTTGAATCACAATATAGGTATCAAGATATTTTCCATCCTTTAGCATGTCCAAAAGAGCTTCCATCGATCACCTGGCAGTAGTAAACAAATGAAATAAACAACTTTTTTGTTCATTCTAATTTATATTATAAAGAATTAGTTGTTCTAAAGTTGGTAATACCGAAAACCGAAATACCGAATTTGGTAGATATAATTAACAACCTAAAATTTTAGTTGGTAATTGGTAGCTCAGTTTTGAAACCGAAAGCTTTGGTTTTGAAGTTGGTAATACCTATAACCGATTCGAACCGACCGAGTGATAGCCCTAGTCATGACGCTAAAGTAAAAATAATGTTTCATTCAGAAAACACAATTTGTATCAGGATGATCCTCCTTAAATTTCAGAGGTAAGGAATTGAAATTACAATACTTAAAACACAAATTCAAACCAAGATTTGAAAACCAGATCTGAATTCACAGGAAAAAAAGATAGATTGAGCAATTACTTGTTAGTTTTTACAGGGATTACCAAACTTTTTTTTTTTCCGAACTAAATTGGGTTAATTCAATCTGACCCATAATCTAAAATGAAAAATCAAATACATGGAAAGACAATTTCTAAACTTTATAGATAAGCACAAGACCAAAAACTGAAATGCAGAATGAGAAAGATCTTGAATCATTACTGTAACCAAAAAAAAAAAGATCTTGAATCATTACGAGTTTGAGTGTTATGATTCTATCTTTTTACATGGACTATCATTCTTGTATGGGCCTATTTGGGCTTTCTGATACATGAGTCCACTACTTTTAGATATTTTCTTTACTTAAATAGCCAGTTGTAACGGGAGCATTGAAGAATATTGAAGTTTTAGTTTTCTCTTATTTCCTTTAGCTTTCTCTTATTTCCCTTTCTCTGCAATGTCATTTCTGGGCTTGAATCATGGGGATCCTAACAACTGGTATCAGAGCCCGCAACTGGGCCTGTTTCTGGTGAGTCCGGCGCTGCACGATTATGGGATCTCCAGTGCTTGTTATCTCACACATTCGTCTCACCCTCACGGTAGCCCTAGCTACCCACTACCTCCTCCCCAATTTCCATTGCAACCGAGCTACCCACCTCCTCCTTCATTTCCAGTCCAATCGAGTTACTCACCACCACCTCCCCAAACAATCATTAATGGGTATGTTTCCCTCATCAATTTCCATCAACCCATACTTACCATTCACCTGATTCTAACCCAAATCCTTGGATCTATCCATCGATTTCCTATGAACTATCAGTTAGCAGTGTTAATTCACACTTCTTCTCCACCAAAACCATGCGTACTGCACCTGTTTACCATTCTACTCCTTCAATTCCAACCTTCAGTCACCTTCAGTCTCCACCTTTGTGCCCCAACTCCAATTTACTGATCCAAAACCTCTTCCTCTCCATAGCAAGCAGTTTCGGGGTTTCAGATGTAGAGTAGTCGTCATGGGTGCAAAAGCAAGAGTTGCCAAAAAGACCCGAAACCCAGATCTGCTCCGTGATGTGGGTAAGTACTCGAGGTCCAACAGGTACCACAAGTGCGGTCTCTGGGTCATCAAGGCCAGAAACGGCGATGTATTCCCATGCTACAACGCCAAGGCGGCAGTTGTAATTATGGAGGAGCTTCATCAACTACTTGTGGGTCAAAAAACTCCAATTACTGAGCCGGCCTTAAGGCCATTGAATTTTGGGTCACTACCAGCTCCTATGGTTGCTGCGTCTCTTACGGCGTCAGGGAAGACATCGTTCTCAGCTACTGCTATAGCTGGAGGTAGTATTCAAATCTCATAACCAAATTTTAATCTATCACCTCATGAAGCAATATTGGATTTGAGTAATGATATTTCTGTTGTGGTATCTGGAAGTAGTAGTGAGGATAATATTGTTGTTGGTATGACTAAAAAACTTGTGTTGAATGTTGATAAAAATAGTGCTGGAGGTGTTACTGAGAAATTGAATATTGTGAGTAATAGCATGGGTGCTAGTACGGAAAATAGGGAGTCTGAGATTCGAAGTACTGAAGGGGCAGTTGTTACAGTAAAATCAATTGGGAAGCTGCGAGATGGTAAGGATTTTTTTAAGAAAGGTCATCGTGAAGGAGAAGCACCATTTGAGTTCAAGAAAGATGCAGATCAAGTGATTGAGGAGCTCGATAAAGCTGTAGTGACAATGA
>BDJD01003157.1:43584-57735 GCA_002564525.1 Rosa multiflora | reverse complement strand
CACTCATCAAACTTTGAGTAATGCTATTTCTTATTATTTCCATTTCTTGTGCACCATGACCATGATATTCTTCTTCTACATCATCATCCATCTCTATCCCACGACTTAACCCATCACCTTCTCTTTCTTCACCGTGAAAATTGATGTGCATGTCTCCGCAATCAGAAGTAGCCCAAGCTTTAGTACCTATGGAAGAAAAATAGGGGTATATCCATAAGTTATAGCTAAGTTCTTGCAGTGCAGAAGATAAAGGCCATATGACAGCACAAACAAGCAATGTCATCAAGTAATGAAGGATTCTAGAACTGTGACAGTATTTGAATCATTTAGCGTATGCAATCAATAGTAAATTTCTGTCTTAAACGGCTGGACATTTCATGACCCCATCTAATCTTGACATATGTAGCAATAAAATATAAAAATCCATTACCCATAGTGCTGCAAGACACTGATGTTAACCGATTACAGCAGAACAGACAAAAAAAATGTAAAACTTGATTCTAGCAAATCAAATATCAACATGTTTAAGATCATAGATCCTTTACAATAGCATCTGAGGAGTAATTGAGTTGCAATATAATTTACTTGGCATTAGTCTTCTATCCAACAGTATTATTCAGATAGGGAATTAAACAATGTGCTTAATCACTAGACCAGTAAACAAATGATGAATCATACGAACAACCAACCATTACATTATATATGAAACAAACCAAACTACACCAGGAAAACTTCTTAATAGACAATTTCTGTCAATGAACTTGCAATGATTAATTAGCACTCTAGCATTACGGAGGAACAATCAAAGTTTATTAAAACAGAGCAAGTGTATGGCAAGCACAACAAAGAAATTCCAGAGGCAGAACAAAGAATTTATTGCACCACATGTCATTACCAAAACCCAGCTCTTTCACAAGCCAAGTCCTAATCATAAATTCATATGTAAATGAATAAGCTAATACATAAATAAATGAAAGTCAATAAGCTAAAGTCTATGGAGGTAACAAAGGATCCAATGACAATTCAAGTAAGGAGGTCAACATGTGAATAATGTGTAAAGGAACTGATAAAGTTTGGAGCAGATGAATAGGAAAAAGTCAAATAGAGAGTATAGTGGTTTAGCACTAAGGCCTTGCTCTTCCCATAATTAGTGGAGTAAAAATATGGTTGTTGTTTAAATATATGCTAGAGAAGGTTTCAGTCAATATTGAACCTCACTGATCACTCCACAGAATAATTGTTAAAAAGATCTGGATCTAACACTGTTATTTAATAACGATAACAATGAAATTGAAACAAAAAATCTAAGAGAGACATATCCATCGTGATCATTGATCATATAAGCATACTAAATTTTACAATGCATTATAATTAAAACCCAGAAACACATAATACAACTCCCAAGATGTTATGGAAGCAGATCAAGCTTTAGATGATCAAGATCATCAATATCAGATTATATGAAAACATGTCAAACATCAAGTACTTGTCAGTCAAAAGTGAACCTCGAACTGATCCACAAGATAACTTGTTAAAAAAAATCCAGATCTAAACTTTGATAGACCAAAAATGATGCCATGCCAAGAACATTGAAAAAAAAAAAAAAAACAAGCCCTTCATGATCATGATCATATTATCATTGACATTTTAAGTTTTATAAAGATTGCATCTCAATAATACATAGAACCCAGAAACCAAATGAAGGCCAAAAACAATATGCAAGTAGATGGATCAAAGTTCGGATGACCAGTCAAGTACATCAGATCATAACAGACACATAACGTACCAATCAAATCGACAAAAAGCATAACAAGATCATATCACACAGAATGATTGCATTAATGCGAGTCTTAAAGATTACAAGTGTTAAGTAAAAGACCTTCAAAAGCCTTCCTGAGCTGCTCAGAGTCCTCAACCGAGGAAGGAACGTATGCTGGTACTTTAAGTAAATGAATAAACAGAAGTACCTCTATTGTTCACTCCAGGACCTTTAAAAACAGTAAAACCTATGATATAGAAAAAATTAAAGCTAATAAAATCTAACGTTTCTAGCAAAAACACAGAGGTGAGAGGAAAAAACAAAGACAATGATTTCATTTTTTCATCTAATCAAAAGAAAAAAAAAACATTTAATCTACAAGAAATGGAGCAATCCAGATGCTGATGGTGACGAAGGTTACCGACTTTTGGTGGACACGAAGCCAACAAATTCCAGAAATGGGTGTCTTTAGTAAAATAAAAAGAGCAAAAAACAATAGCAGCCCATCTCAGGAAAAATCCAATAGGAGGGTATGGCCTGAATGCCAAACTCAAAGAATGGAAACTTCACTCAAGCAGCATACTCATTCATACTTTTTTTGGGTAAAGCGTGTGTCCTAAAGTTTTATTTCTAGGTAAAGATCAGTTATACCAGTACCTTGATCAATACATTCAAACAAAACCAGTCATATTCTTCTTCTCATCAATACATCACTTATGATTCCTCCATCAATTTTCCCTAATTGGAGAAGTAGAGATGGACACAAGCAGAACAGTTTAAAGATCAATTACATTTTCAGCAGCTCACTACTGAGTTCAAATTCCAGAAACAACTCTCCTAAAGCAATTCAAAACTCTACTGTTGTATGCTTCTCAAAGAAAAAACTCATTTCTTCCAACATTAGAAAACCAAGCAATCTGTAGCTAGCAAAATTTGAAAAAAAAAAAACAACCAAAATCCCAGATCAAACATGCACTTCTTCAAATCCCAGAAACCCAATGTCACATAGCAATACAGAATAAAAGTAGCAGCTATATAATTGGTAATTGAAAAGACAAATAAAGGAAATAAGAGGCGAGCACCTCTTGACAAACAAGATTCTAGCTTTAACTACAAAGTAATCAGCTTCTTGGTTGAAACTGTGAACTTATAAACCATCAAGCTTACTCAATAACAATTGCAAACAAGGATTTGAATATAGAAGCATGACCCAGATATAGGGAATCATAGATTGAGAAATGAAAGATGAAATAGGAACTGAAATGGAAAAGGGAGGAGTTATTAATACCTGGAAAGCTTGCGACTTTCAGAGCCTGGTACAAAAATCTGGGGGTTGGATTGAGGCTTCGAACACGAATGAGAGGAGGCGAGATGGCTTGATGGCGCTGGAGTTCATTGCAGTGTTGGAGTCCGACTTTTGAAGAGAAGGGTTTGATGGCATTGTGGTGTAATTGCTGTAAGGAAGAGAGGACACAACCCGGTATTTTGAAAATTTCATTAAACTACAGTAACTCCCGCTACAGTGAAAAAAGCCAGGCCTGCTTCTAAAAGCATGGGGGTGCTGGCTTCGGCTTTTCGACCAAAAGAAGCAGGGGCTTCTGCCAAAATCAGGGAAAGAGCAGGTTTACCAAACACCTCCAAGTCAGGTGCTTATAAGCAGGGGAGCAAAAAAGCCCCCCCAAACGCACCCTTAAGCCTTTGTTTGGCTTCCATGTATCCCAAAGCATACCAAAAGCCAGCAGCTGATGTGTTACCAAATCTGTAAAGCGCCATTCTAGATGGCTCAAGATCATAGTCGCTTAATGATAAGCTCTTACCTATCCCATTTATAATTGCTCTTCCACCAGGGTGGAGACAGAAGTGTTGAATTCCAGCCTTTATATTCAAACTGACTCCAACTACTTCTAGATTTTGGCATTTGGTACTGCTGTTTTTCTGAAGCCTAGAAGCCACCACGTATCGGATTATTTCTGTTAGTGGAAGCACTTTTGGCACAAAAACTTGGAGGTTCACTGTGAAAGCATGAGTCATGTCGATATATACGACCAAATACGGAGACTGGAGATGGGACAATTGTCAGGACAGTTTCGCCGGTGCACCAAAGTTGTAACAAAGAAAAAAAATATTAATTAGGCCATTATTTTGGTCAACAGATCATTTCATTTTCACAGGCTGGTTTCTGTAGTCCCAGCTCCCAAGTCAGCCACAAATGCTTTAAACATCCAAAAAAAAAAAAAACAAGAATTAAGAGAAGCTCTTGAATGTTGAATAATGGTGAAGATAGACAGCAAACAATATATTAAGGGGGAATATAAACGAGACAGATTTCCAGAGATATTGATAGTGCAAATTGAAGCAAACCCAGAACCAAAAAACGATCAGAATGTTTCAGTCTGTTCATATTACCAAATCTAGAAATTGAAGGAAACCCAGATCACTATTTACACAGATACAAAGACTGCAAGGAATCAAAGAAAACCCAAAGCAAAAGACAGATCCATGCAATACCTTGACAAATTGGGCGTGCAGAGAGAGATGAGAGATATAGAGAGAGAGAGAGAGTTGGGATTTGGGTGACGGAAGTGAATGGGAGGTTGCTGTGCTCAGAGTGGGTTGAGTTCCAGAGAGAGAGTTGCGTTTTGGTGAATGACGGAAAGGTCGAAACTCGAAGTAGGTTTGTTTGGAAGTAAACGGGTTTCACGGGTTCCAGTGGGTTTAGCACGCAAGGCCCGTTAATTTGCGGGCTTTTTGCGTGCGGGCTTTTTTAGCACGAATTTAATAAATGGACGGGTTCGTGCGGGCTTTTACCGTGCGGGTTTCGGGCGGGTTTACGGGTCACTGGCTCAGATGCCAGGCCTAACTGGTGGCAAGGTCGTATCATAACTCTCGAGATCAATTATTTTTCTTCGGCTCGTGGATGTCATTTATAATGACGAACCCATAATTATTGTTCATGGTAGGAATGTGTGTCTTGGTATTTTTGCCACAATCAATCATTCTAATGCATTGTGATCTTTTCATTTATTAATGAATTTTTCTTCAAAAAGAAAAACAACAACAACAACAGGATAAGCATAGAGCACAAGTGATAAAGAAAGGTGAAAAAAAAATTAAGTTATGATTAGGTCTGATTATAAAGTCGATCTTCTCCAATATAATGTTTCTATTCAAATAGTATATCGGATAAATTGAAGAAAAAGTTGCTCATCTAACTATCAATTGAAAAAGTCAATCATAGACTCAAATACTTAACCATTAACTTTTAACTTCTTAAGATATATTAGTTAATCTCAAATTCTCATGTGATAACTACAATATGTGTCCCCAAAGTCTTTATCAAGGTACTGATCTGTCAAGAATTTCATGCACTCTATCTCTATTTGTAGTTCCCTGAGATCCCACAACAGAAAGTAAAAATATGTAAGTGCTTCTGAATTCTGATAGTTTGAGCAATTTAGTTATTTTCTGACCAAATGAATCTTCCAGTTTCCTAAGCAAAAGTGGTCAAGCAAGAACTAGTAGAATGGGCTCGCTGAATGCGCGAGAAAGAGTTCCGCCCATGTTTAAATTATACTCGGACCTGCCAAATGTAGTAATTCGATCATATGCTTTTAGTTTTGTTTTAGTTGCACAACTGCATGTAGTCAACAATTGGTAACTTTTAATCAACCATCACAGAGTATTTGCTTCAATTGCTACTTTTTACTGCTCTGCGTCTCTCACAAAGACAAATTATTGGATTACATTATTCATACATGGCCTTCATTACTAATTGGGAGAATACTACTACAGTGCTACTAGTGTAAGCAAGGAGAATTGTACAATCTGAATCCCAACTATCTTGGCTTACATACTTGGAAGACAAATCGATTCACATAATATGCTAGGTACCTGGTAAAAAAGGTTTCATCCTTCGTTGATCTATCTTATTCATTCTAGATTACGAAACAAGACTTCTGCGCAGTTGGCCATGTTAATGATTCTTAATTAGATATTAATTAATGATGGGGCTGAAGCCGGCTGGAATGAGATTGATGATGCTGAGGAGGCCCGCGAGGGTTGTTCCAATGAGCTGCAAGGTAGATTGGAGTATCGTGGTTCCAGACAAACTAGAGTTGCAGCTGGAGAGTGGTGTGCTAACAACGAGCTTGCAATTAGACAATAGTGAAGACAGAAGAAACTGGAGAGGATCTAGCACGATTGAAAAGAGTCCTGAGGTATTCGTAATAGCGGTAGATACCACATTTCCTGATCCACATTGTAATTGGACTGTAGCATCTACAAACAACAAAGAAAGATATAACAGACCATGGCAATAGATTCTATATCGTGTACATATGTCAAGCTACTTGCTTAGACCATGGCGAGAGACACGTTCATTCATGTTTTAGGGTTAGCAGTGTTTAAGTTACTTTAATGTTGAAAAGATAAATAAATGGGTGCATAAATAGCATAGAATATAACTATACAAGAGCAACACAGGAAATATAACAGAGAATGCAGCTGGGTCAAGTGAAAATAAAGATTACTTGAGGCGCTGGCTATTGTAACTTACTTGGGAATACTGGTGTAAGGGAGGCGCCAGCATTACTGACACGGCCATTGGCCGTGCAAAACAGAATCCCTTGTATGCGTATTCGCCCAAGAAGCCCGGCCGTGAGACCACCGAGCCCGCCAACTTGGGCTTTGGCGATTGGAACTACTGCCAGTGCAGCAATAACCAAGAGCGACACAAAGACAAGTGTTTTGAAGGAGGCCATCGATGTTTCTTGGATAGCAATATCAATGGAATACTAACTGCAGTACCGACTCGAATGTTAATCTTGCTATACGATTCTGCGCAGGCTGTTAACCAATTTATAGGCTGCAAGAGGACAAGTTGCTGCAGAGTTTTCTGACCAAAATTGAATGTCATTTGGATGATCCGGAAATTATGTAATTCGAGGACAATAACATTCTTGTCCTGATCAGTATATTTTAGTGTAGCTAAGCTCGTTCAACCATATATAAGCATGCACGCGGCCTCAGTGGGTGGGCTTCACCTAGATGCTATAGCTAGCAAGATCGATTTCTCTTCTCGCTAACCATGCCTGCCTCGTTTTAATTTGACCCTCTATGTAGGTTGCTCTTTCACTAGCATTACTAGTCACCTCCTAACTTCCGTTCTCTTGTGGTCAATGATCCTAAGATAGATCTTATATGTAACTTCTGTACTCCCAAAATGATGATCGACCAGTCATTATATATATATATATATATATAGAGCTAGGTACGTATTATCTCTAAACCCTAACTTGAATTCATTGGTTTCAATTTGTTCTCACTTGGTAGACTTTTAAGGATCGAGGTCACATGATATCTCTACCTCCGAGTAAGTTTACTTCTACCTGCGGGCACTGGGCAGTACTAAGGAAGTAATATCACTGAATCTATACATAAATATAACTCCAACGACATGCACGCGCGAATTGACATTTTTATTTATGATTTTTTCTTTAAGAAATTATAGTGTTACAAAATTAGGCAAAGTATATGAGAATGATACCAACTGTATAATAGGGTCGTCAATTTTAATATATATGACTCTAACCTGTATGATTAAAAAAATAGGTCATTTCTGAATTAGCCCTACCAAAACAAAATTAATAAAACTAGTGGATTTGGAATTAGCCACAACATCCCCAACATAATAAACAAACTAATACCCAAGCTAAACCTCATAAAGCATCAGTTTAGATTTTGAATACCAAAATGCAGGTCCTATCACTCTAAATCTATAATACATCTGATTTGAACATGGAAACAAAGAACACAAATTCATTGCAATCCCAACTGAATTGTGCATTCAGATCAATGAAATTCAAAAGGACATTAGCTCAGACAACTAAACCATTAAATTGGATGGTCCTTGAAGATCTAAACATAATCCCATACGTTTCTCCATAGGTCCATTGATGATTTGTTTTGTTTTCAAAATTTTTGTGTAGTGATCAGTAATTATAAATAACAAAAAGCATAGCATATACTTGTAACAATAATAAGGCTTTATTGCTGGAGATATTGGTTTAATAGGTTGCTAAATCTCTGTATTTGCCAAAAAAAAAAAAAAAAACCTTTGGTAGCTCCTAGTGCTAGCCTTTTTCACAGTTGATGACTTAAATGATGAGTAAACATTCCAGAAACTTGAGATAGGTTAACACTGTAATTTAGGGATGCATGCACATATTGAGAAGTCCTGTAGGTAGAAAATTTAAAAAATTCTTACCACGATCTACTTGATGTTGGGATTGGGTCAGGTGGACCTGCATTATATTTCAACAAAATTTATCAGCAATAGCACTTTCATTTCAACAAAGAATCATGCAATAATAAACATCAACTAAAAAAAAGTTACTGAAAAAAAAAACAGAAATAAAAAATCTGCAAAACCAAGACTTTGATCAATTAGAGAATGGACTGACTGATCACTGAAATCACTTTAATTTAATAGTTTAAGCTTTGACCTTAAATTCCAGCCGGCATTGGACCTGTTTTTCCAGAAGGAGAGGTTCCCGAATATTGATCCTACTTCCTTTCTTTGTTTGTTCCCAACCAAATACTCCTGAGAAAATTGAACCTCAAACAATCCTACTTTTTCATTTTGGCAAATTAAGAACATCAGAGGGAATTACTTCAGACTGCAATCAAACCAACAAATCAACACAAACATTATTGACAAAGAAAAAAATTACCAGCTAAAGAATTCTTGCGCTCCAACCAAATAGTAAACAACTGCAAGACAACCATAATAAATAGAAATCAGATAAATTGAAACTCTCCTGAGTCAATGAAGACAAAAGAAAATCGGAATTCACCCCCAAAACTAATTATCTTTGATGCCTGATGAAAACCCAACCTCGTCAGCAAACGACAACCAAAATCTCTGCGCCGAAACAGCTGAAATCGCCGGTCATGCAAACTCCTGGCCCTCTATCTATCTCTCTCTTTTTATGTCTCTTGGATCAAATCGATACTGTACCTCTCTTTTTATGCAAACTACTGATCGAACCCTCATGAAGACAAAAGAAAATCGGAATTCACCCCCAAAACTAATTATCTTTGATGCCTGATGAAAACCCAACCTCGTCAGCAAACGACAACCAAAATCTCTGCGCCGAAACAGCTGAAATCGCCGGTCATGCAAACTCCTGGCCCTCTCTCTCTTTTTATGTCTCTTTGGATCAAATCGATACTGTACCTCTCTCTTTTAGGCTACTGATCGAACCCTGTCTCTCTTCGTGGCAACAGAACAACACGGCAGATGGCCAGAAAGAGACAGCACAACACTCCGGGGCAATCGAGATTTACTTGATACAGGCAGGGGTAAAGTCGTCATCACACTATTCATAAGGGGGGTTACTGTTCATAAGGGGTGTTACTGTTCATAAGGGGGTTGCATCTTTAGAAGAGAGAATTCTCCAGAAAAAAAAAAAAGAACAAAAGAAAAGACGTAATATCAAATAAAGATACTGAAGCCAATGTGATATAATTGCTCAAATTCAAGTCATTGTTTACTTCTGGTTTCTGAATGGCCAGTCTTGTTCAACTGGTTACTTAACAATTTCCAACCAATTCCAGTCATATCTCACCTGATACTGGACCAAATTAAAGAATGCACCTAATGCAGCTACTAGTCTTTGTTTCTCAAATTAATTCCAAGTTACATACTAATCCAAAAGACCTAACTTTTTGCGAGTTTTATAGTTACATTGGCAGAGAGCGTTTACCTGCACCCATGCCAGAATTCAGATCCTCTCCCCCCTTCCAGTAATTTATTCCGGCAGTATTATACAATTGGATATGGTTTTAACATTCCATTTTAGCAAAGGCTTTTTTTAATAAGGTAAGTGTCGTTTGCGTCCAACTCATGTTAAGGTGAAGACTTCTGATGGAGACATCATTTTGCAAATAACTCAGCTAAACTGGAATTCCACTGGTATTACATAAACAAATAAATATGATGTTTCTAACAAATACTGAAATTTTTAGTGAAGGACAACCTAATAAGGGAGAATTCAAATACTGAAATAATATACTCTTCAAAGAATTGGAATAAGCTATTCCTGATCCAATCTCTGATCAAGTCTCCACTTCTAGAGAAGTCATCGATCTGAAGATAAACAAGAAATCAAGGAACTGAAGGCATATTGTAATCCTACTTGTAACACTTTCTTCCATTTGAATGAATTTGATATTGATAAAAAAGAAATGATTAAATATTTGTTACTCCTCAAACTTTTGCCTAAAAAACAGTTTAGTCCCTCGCCTTTCAAATTAAACTGGATAGTCCTTATTCTCTCTAATTCTCACACAACAAGTCCAAAACAGATCTAAAATGACTATTCTGCCCCCAAGATCCTTTTTATTTTTTCTCTCTTTTTTTATAATCAAGGAACTGAAGGCATATTGTAATCCTACTTGTAACACTTTCTTCCATTTGAATGAATTTGATATTGATAAAAAAGAAATGATTAAATACTTGTTACTCCTCAAACTTTTGCCTGAAAAACAGTTTAGTCCCCTCGCCTTTCAAATTAAACTGGATAGTCCTTATTCTCTCTAATTTTCACACAACAGGTCCAAAACATATCTAAAATGACTATTCTGCCCCCAAGATCCTTTTTATTTTTTTTCTCTTTTTTTTTTTTAATTTCTCTCTATTTTTTTATTTATTTTTTCTGCTTTTCTCTCTCTCCCTCTCCACAGATCGATCTTGTCCTCGTCACTACTCTCAATCTCTTACATTCTCATCCTCATCTATTTCTTCAACTCTCCAGAACCCACCACTAAATGGGTCTTCATTTTCCTCTATCAGAATGCAACTCCGGCGCCGGCAGAGTGCTGTACTCGAAGCCCGTCCGCTTCAAGCAACCCTCCACTCCGTTTCTGGCTAGCTTCTCCACATTCTTCACGTTCTCCGTCAGCAATTTGAACCCCTCCTTGATAGGCGGCGGGCTGGCTTTTGTCATCTCGATCGACAATGAGGTTGTCGGAGACGCCGGCTCGTCACTACTCTCAATCTCTTACATTCTCATCCTCATCTATTTCTTCAACTCTCCAGAACCCACCACTAAATGGGTCTTCGTCTTCCTCTATCAGAATGCAACTCCGGCGCCAGCAGAGTGCTGTACTCGAAGCCCGTCCGCTTCAAGCAACCCTCCACTCCGTTTCCGGCTAGCTTCTCCACATTCTTCACGTTCTCCGTCAGCAATTTGAACCCCTCCTTGATAGGCGGCGGGCTGGCTTTTGTCATCTCGATCGACGATGAGGTTGTCGGAGACGCCGACAGGTTCTTGGGACTCCAGAGCACGAGGACCCGGGTTCGGGTTCCAGGTCGAGCTTCGTGGCGGTGGACCTCGTGAATTGCTGGATTGAATTCAGTGGGTCTTCAACATATCCGTTTCTTATTCGAATCTCAAACCCAGAGACCCGCTCCTCTCCTTCCCTCTCGATCTTGATCAGTACGTCAACGACTTGGGTGTTTCTGGGTGTTTATGATTTGGGTTGTTTCTGGGTGTTTATGATCTGGGTTGTGTATTGTTATTGCTCGATCTGATCTGGGGGTTTTTGATCATTCGTAATATGTTGGATGATCATAGTGAGGTGGCTTATTGGTGGGACTGGTGGAGGATGAGGAGGAGGAGAGGTGGCTGAGCTTAGTCGGGACGACGACGGAGGTGGAGATGGAATTGTGGCGGCGGAGCTTCCATGAGTGGTGGAGGGGGCCCACCAAGCGCTACATAGTGGTAGTGAGTGCGGTGGATCAAGTGGATAAACTCGAGGTTTCTGGGTGTTTATGATTTGGGTTGTTTCTGGGTGTTTATGATCTGGGTTGTGTATTGTTATTGCTCGATCTGATCTGGGTGTTTTTGATCATTCGTAATATGTTGGATGATCATAATGAGGTGGCTTATTGGTGGGACTGGTGGAGGATGAGGAGGAGGAGAGGTGGCTGAGCTTAGTGGGGACGACGACGGAGGTGGAGATGGAATTGTGGCGGCGGAGCTTCCATGAGTGGTGGAGGGGGCCCACCAAGCGCTACAGAGTGGTCGTGAGTGCGGTGGATCGAGTGGATAAACTCGAGGTCGGATATGAGCTTGGAGAGAGAGAGAGAGAGAGAGAGAGAGAAAGAGAACCAGCTAGAAAAAAAATAATAAAAAGAGAAAAAAAATATAGAGAAATTAAAAAAAAGAGAGAAAAAAAACAAAAAAAGGATCTTGGGGGTAGAATAATCATTTTAGACCTGTTTTGGACATGTTGTGTGAGAATTAGAGGGAATAAGGACTATCCAGTTTAATTTGAAAGTCGAGGGACTAAACTGTTTTTTAGGCAAAAGTTTGAGGAATAAAATAAAAAAAAAAAAAAAGAGAAAAAAAATATAGAGAAATTAAAAAAAAAAAAGAGAAAAAAACAAAAAAAGGATCTTGGGGGTAGAATAGTCATTTTAGACCTGTTTTGGACCTGTTGTGTGAGAATTAGAGGGAATAAGGACTATCCAGTTTAATTTGAAAGTCGAGGGACTAAACTGTTTTTCAGGCAAAAGTTTGAGGAGTAACAAGTATTTAATCCAAAAAGAAATTAAGGTTTTGGTTAAATAATAACACTTAGACTTAGCTAGTGGTTAAATTACAAGACTTGGACTTGGCAAGTCAATGACAAAGAGTTTGCACAACATGGCATAGAGAAAATGGCAACTACACATCTGTTTCAAGCTCCCAGGGCACATTAATATAAATTAGGGTTAAATACTGTTTAGTCCATGTACTTTGCTTCTCTCATCGTTTCAGTCCCTGACATTCTAATTTAATCTAAAAACTCTCTGATCTCACAATTTCCCTTTAATACGTCCCTTCCGAGTCAAATTAGGAGTTGACCTAGGGTGAAATGTCTAATATACCCCTATGTTATTTCTTTTTCCTTTTTTCCTTTTTAATTTATTTTTTTCTTTTTCCTTTTTAATTTCTTTTTTCCTTTTTTTTATTTTTCTTTTTTCCTTTTTAATTTCTTTTTTCCTTATTTTATTTTTTTCCTTTTTGTTTTAGGGAATCAAAAACTGAGAGATAATCGCTGTGTATTCTCATTGATAATAGGGGCCTCTTTATATAGAGGATTACAATGCAAAGAGTTAGAATCATACAAGGAAAGAGAATCTCTAGATTCTTCTAATTGAACCCTATTACCACTAGGTCAAGTAACTTAGAGATTGGATTAAACACAAATAGAGATATCCTTAAACACTCCCCCTTGTGTTATCCAAACGCGGTGCTTCTCTCGTTGCCTTGTTAAAAACCTTGCCGAGTAACAAAAACCCAGTGGGACAAAAATAACCTCGATCGAAAGGGAAAAAGAGCACAACACACCCTTCACAATTCGAGGTGAACATGTAGACATCTCCCCCTGATGTCTGCACCTCCCCCTGATGACTACGATCATGGGAGTTCAGATAATTTCCTCAAGTCAATTCTTGCCACATGTTTCTCGAACGTGGATTTGGGCAATGACTTAGTAAACAAGTCTGCCTCACTGTCCTCAAGTCGAACCTAGTTCAATTTAATCTCGAGGAGAGTCCGTTGTTGCTGATTATGCTTGGTCTTATCGCTTTTGATCTAGCCTTGCCTCATTTGTTCTAAATGCTTGTATGCTCATCTGTGGTAGACTTCAAACCACAATTGCTTCGAACATGCGTAATTATGGATCCAATCCATATACATTCACGAACCACTTTATGGAGAGCAATGATCTCTGCATTGTTCGAAAACATAGCGATTAGAGTCTATTATGTAGACCTCCAAGATGTCACGTCTTTTCCCATGGTGAACACTTGACCGAATTGGGAATGACCATTGTGTGGGTCAGAGAGATACCTAACATCAACAAAACCTTCTAAAACACATGTCGTTTTGGGATGGGGATAGTGGACGCAAGCCAGTGTTTGCGGCGTACCTGGTGTGTGATGGGTCCGAATCCATCATCTCTTTGTAGGGATAAAACAAGCCCATATCAATTATACATCTGAAATATCGAAAGATATCTTTTACACCAATCCAATGGCGTCGCGTTGGCGCAGAACTATATCTAGCTAACAAGTTCACAACATATGAGATGTCTGGTCTTGTGCATTGGGATAAGTACAATAATGCGCCTATTGTACTAAGTAAGGCACTTCTGCCTCTAGCACATCTTCGCCATCATCCTTTCGATGAAGAGGATCCTTTTCAAGATCAAGACTACGGACGATCATAGAGGTGCTTGAAGGCTTAACCTTGTCAAAATGCCTAAGCATCTATCGACACGATGCTCAAGTTCCAAACTGAGCCATAATCGTGTTCTCCCAAAATCCTTCATCTCAAACT
>BDJD01003157.1:19183-32331 GCA_002564525.1 Rosa multiflora | reverse complement strand
GTGGCTTTCTATCTTGAGCGGTTTTGTGATATGTTTTAGTACTCGATTGTTGACGGTAGTGAGTTTTATGATGCTATAATAAACAATGGATGCTATAATTTGTAGCATTCAATGTTTGATCATGTTAAATTTTACTTTTGAATTTGAGTTGAATAAAAATGTATTCCCATATGGCATACTTATTAGAAATGTTTGTGTCAGACCTCGGAAGTAATCTGTTGAGGATTGTACCCTTTCCTTTTTGTAGTTGTGACACAGTGCTCTCATCTGGCTTTCATGCATGACAAATAGTCCTCAAAAGCTGCATTTGATTTTCATATGTAAAATACATGTTAAGACAAGATAATCCTGCAAATGGGTTTTCAATGCAGAGATGTGTTCTTCTCAATTGACTTGTTATAAATGGCCAACCTTTCTAGTAGGCGTCTTGTATTATTCTCTCTTTCTCGCTTGATGAAGAATTATATTGGACCTGGAACACATTGAATATACACAATATCATTAACAAAATATTGGTAATGTCCTTGGTTTAATAAACCCTAAAATTTCTTTCTTACATGACTATAAGCATTCATAATTTTGCCTCCATCCAAACCCTGAATTTCCTAGTGCAGTGGTGCCCTGTCTATTTTAAGCTTAATTTTTCCCTCCCCACACCGAGGCCTCTGAAATGCTGCGTGAATCTGATACTCCTCCGCTCAGCGCCATTGAGAAAAGAGGATTTGCTGAATGTGTTATTAGAATATCCGTGGATCGTAGTATTTCAGCTCCCAGGTCAAATATGATTGAATTTGGGATCGGATGACTGTGGGATTTCAAACAGTTGTGTGTAAGAATGCGGCTAAGGTACTATGGTGGTGGGAAAACAGTAGGGGGAGGATATTTGTTTTTGGTCTGAGTTGGGGAGGATAATCAGAAATCCGGAAAGGACGTACAGGAAAGGTCAATGGCCCAAGCCCAATGACTCCACGGATCGTGCAAAACCCATTTAGATTTTGGTCAATAACCAGCACCATCAGCCAGCGAGTCTAAATTAGAAACTTAGAAAGTAAGCATTTTTATTTAGAAAAAAAAAAAAGGATAATTTATTGACAATATGGAAATATTACAAAAGAAACAGGGTCTTCTTTTTGAAATAGAAGTTGAATTCATTAGATCAACAGCAAATAAGCTGAAGTCTACCAAAATTTACATAAGAAATCCGACAAGAAAATCCGGAGTAACCTACCTAAGCTAAAGCAAACCTTTAAAGATCACTGGATCGCTCACATTTAAGCGAGCCTATACAAGAATGAAAAAACCCCGCCTCCTACGGATATAAATCATTCAACTAGCCCTCACTTGCCAAGCACGCAATTGTGGTACAAGTAAGATACTAGAAACGTCATATAAGACTCATAGAAGTTAATCCAACCTCACACAAGCTCAAACCCTAATACATTAGGGCCCCAATTGCCTTGACCTGAGCCCGAGCCCGTAGGCCCAAGCCCAAGTCCAGTCTTGTCTAGCAGAAAGAAAATCAAACAGGCCCATCAGCCCAAGAATGAGCCCAGGCCCAGAGACCCAGGCCCAATCCCAAGCCAACAGAAGAGAATCCTTATGTTGCTCCTTCACCTCCGTCGCCGTCATACTCCCCGGCGGCAAGGCCTTCAACCACAGCTCTGGTGGCCGGCCATTCCAGCAGTGCGACAACATCAGGACCTGTTGCCTTTCTGCTACTCGGTCAACAATCCTCCGGGTCAAGAGAGATGAGCCTACACTGAGATCCGGCCGGAAAGGTTTCTAAACAACCAGATCTCACTACCGCGCACCTATAGATCGGGAGAAACAAACCTCAAGCTACTACAAGCTGTCGATCGATCAAGCACCAGGAAGAAGCAATCTCTGCCTCCCCGACCCACTACAGTCTGCTTCCTCGATACCGGACGCCGAGACGCACCACACTGCCCAGCCGAAGCCGATCTAGTTTGCCCTCAAATCGGAGAAGATTCAATCTTCAGGCACCACCAATCCCTTTGAAGCACGATGCCCAAAGTTCCCCAGCCACAACGAGGTTCCTCGCCGGTCTAAACGACCAAACGGCAACCAGAAGTTTTCCTTTGCTGCCGCCACACACTGCTCAAAACCCTAGCGTTCTGCTTGGCGTCTTATCTGATGATCAACCTTGTAATCACATAAACAGGGTCTTCTGCCCATTACCATTTGGTCTAGTGACATAAGTTTTCCCTTTCTAAGTGGGAGGTCGTGACTTACAATAGATTAACGTTCATTTGAAAAAAAAAAAAAAAAAAACAGGCCTTCTCAATTTTTGAAAAATTATTTATTAGTTTCAATTATCTATGAACCTTAATGGATGAAATAAAACTAACCTTAATATGAACTTTAATGATTTTTATAAAATCCTTAATTAGTCTTACTTTTCAAAATTTAATACAAATTCTTAATTGATCTTGATTATCCTTAAACTTTAATGGAATGAAATAATATTTTACACTATTAATACACTAGATATATCTAATTAATACAAATTTTTTAAGGTCTTCTTACCTTATTGATAGATATATCATATATGGCAGTATGCCCATATATGTGCATATTTACGATTTCTTTGTTAATATGCTAAATTGAATTAACACATATTTTTTTTCTATATTTATTGTTCATCTCAAATCCAAAAATTTATTCAACATGATTTAAGGGTCTTTCAATTTCTGCATTACTACAAGAAATATTACACTTAAATTTTCTTATACTAATATCTTTTCAAAGATGAGTTATTTATTTATTTTTTAGCAAAAGTTTCTGTTTTTTTTTTTTTTTGAACTAATGAAATTTCATTGATAATAGCGCATGTCAAGAAAATCATTACATACCTACCCGCTGACACATAACAATGGTCAGAACAAGGCTTCGTGGAAGAGCCACAGTGGTACATAGGATAGACCAACTATGACTAGGCCGGCCTCAAATTTCACCCTAAAATCTAAGGTGGCCCTGCAGGACCCACGTACGTTTAAAGAAGATTTTACCAAAAATTTCGGCATAACCTCCCTTAAAAGTAGGCAACTCAAAAACCTGTGAGAAACCAATTTCACTTCTAATAACTTAACCACAAACTCCTGGAGCCACTCTGCTCCCATATTCCAAACCACCTCACAACTAAAAGTAAAAATAATACTTCAAATACTTAGAGTCCAATAGAAGCTCCACAATTAAATACAAGAAATCATCCTAGTTAAGTCATGAACCCCAGTTATGATTACAACAAGTCTGGGTCACAATTCCCATAGTAATCAGAGCAATCTAAAAACAGAAATTGAAATAGGGTTTAGTAGGTTAAACTGGTAACCTACAGAATGGGATATCGGAAGCAGATGCGGTCACTATGGCTCACTCTTAATGCGTCGAGCAACAACGCTGTGAACTGGGCATTTGAAACAGAATGGCTCAGGGGGAAAGCATTTAAAAACATTAGCGTGAGTGGACAAAAAGTGAATAATTATAATAGAAGAAAAAAAAGGAAAGTTTTATATACTTTCCCACAATTTAACTTTGGAAAATAAATTCCCGATACATGCAAGATTTAGAAAACTTATTTCTTATCTTCGAAAAGAATGTAAGAAAAAAAAAAATCTAGCCCCGCTGGTTAAATAAACAATTAATATGGAGAAGGCAAACATCACCATACTGTAAATGAGCCTCCCAGGCTTGGGTCGGGCCTCTCAGGCCCTATCCTCGACTTCGACCCACAAACACAAAGTAAGTGAGGATGAGCCTCGACTGCAACTCACATGAGGAGGAGAACAAGAAAATAAAGTAACCCGAGTATGGTGGAAGATAAAAATCGAAAACCAATAATCTCACAAAAGAAAAATACGAGTACGATTCCCAACCGTACTGGAAAAATTTCGTAATAATTTCGAATAAAGCAACGACGTGTCCCACACGTCAAATTAATTTCAAATGGGTAACAATTCATAAGATTCAATCATAAATCATAATTATTCTTCCCTCGAAATCTCATTTCGAAAAAGTAATTATGAAAAATTCAAGTCGACAAAAGAAATTAACTTAATTTCTGAAAATTACCTTGGAAAATGATTTGTCAAAAAAAAAAAAAATCAACACAACAACCATGTTATCCAAATCGAGCATAGAAAATTTAAAATCAAAATCATGCTAGAAGCATTAACCAATAAATAATGGGATAATCAGGAACTAAAATAATTTGCTTGATAAATTTCATGCTTAGTAAAGCATTAAATTGAGAAAAATAATTGCATGCATCATTTTGTAAAACGAAAGTCCACTCACTGTATTCGGATAATCCTGTCGTCAATCAGTATTCTCCTCATACGAAGACTCCTTTAGTCCTGTACAAATAGCACTCATAAAAAAATAATTATAGGACTGGAATTTAAATTTACGATAATTAGAAATCAAAATTCTAGACGTCTCCTTTAAACTCAACTCCTTCAATCCACATCGGATTCCATCCAAACTACACCAATAATGTCGATTCGTCGATTTACAAATTCTATGCAAATTCGAGAGAAATCCGATGGTCGGATTCTCATAAATTGATAGCCGAAATTCTAAATTTTCAGAAATTCTAAATCGATTGAAAACTTCTCCAATCTTCACCAAAATCACATTTACAATTCTACAACTCATGTACAATTTAACTAGCTAAAAATAGAAACCAAAGCTCTGCCCTACGCGCTACCCACAGTGGCGGCGAGTGGGGTCCATGTGCCGTCGGTCAACTCCACCTCCGACCACAAAATTTCAGCAGCAACATCATAACATCAATACAAACAACTTTCTCAATTGCACCTAAGCCTAATTATACCTTGAATTGCCGGAATCGGAGCAAAACCCGAAGAACACCAAAATGAACAGTAAAAACTTCAAATCGTCGATTCTCCTTCCACACCTTAAATTGGATCGTAAAACTTGGAGGGATTCATCAGCAAGGAATGAGCTTTCGATCAAGGTTGGTTTCATGGCTGTGGTTGCCAGAATTGGAAGAAATCGGTGAAAAAGATGATCTGTTACAGTAAACTTCCAATCCTCAATTCGTTCTTCTCCTGTCAAATCACTGTGACCCACGACCACAATCGTGTAGAGGAAGAGCAGACTAGTTGAACACGACCGGTGCCTCACCGTTTGGTGGCCGGACGGCGAAGATTCGATGGAAAAAGGAAAGGGGGCCGACGAGGGGGAGAAAGAGAACTCGGGGGAGGGGAGAGAGAGAGAGAGAGAGAGAGAGAGAGTTACCGAGTGGGTTTCCGGAAATAGAAACCTACCGTGGTAACTATATATATAAAATTTACTAGAAACAGTAACTTTAGTATTTTAGCCATAACTTTCGCATACGAACTCCGATTTAAGCGTACCACATGTCCACAGACTCGGTTTAATATCCTCTACAACTTTTGTGAAGAAAATTTTTTCAAATTGTTATCCCATAAAAAATCAACCTCCAGCACCCCCCCCCCCCCCCCCCCCCTAAATGATAAAAATTGAAACTGAGGACGGTAAAACGTATAGTAATTCACTTATATACAGTAAAAAACTATATCTTCTCCTCGCCCTTTAAGATAGGGCTAGGAGGCTTACCTGAATTATCTTTATAACTCAGATTTTTTAACCAAATGGTCCATTCGAATTTATATGTACTAACAAATTTTGTGGCCCAATTTCGATAAAACATGCAAATAGTATTTAATTTTTTTTGTAGAGGCAGTAGTGTTTAACTTGAAATCTCAACAACGATCAACTTCAATTGTATATCATGATCAATAAACCAATGATTTGGGTAAACTAAGAAAATCACAAACCAACTTCAACCAAATCAAGTAAATTACTATTAACTATGAACCAATATTTTGGGCAAATAGAATCTCGCAGTTCTTCGGAATCTAACTACGATGATCTCTCCAAAACCTAGACTCCCCGTTCTAGGGGTTCACCAATGGAGGCCAATGTCGGCCTCCTCTCTAAGGGGAGTCATTCTCTCCACGTTTCATGGCCTTTCAACCCTCCAACGCCATCTCTTTTTGTCGAACTCCCAACCACATCAATCTCTCCGGCAGATTGAATCGATCAACCAAGATCTCCGATTTTCTCAAGAAGAGTATTGAAGGAAAATCGGTCTCCGGTGTTGGGGCGGTATGGCTTTCCGGTGTCTGATTGTTGGGAAGGATATTTCAGGTCGGGCCCGATCACGACCACGACGAGGGCAGCTCAAGGATGATTGGTAGAAATTACAGGTATCAAGCAGATATGACGAGCTGCTAGTGTGGATGGTGCAATAGGTTCCGGGATATCATGCTCTCTGATGTGCGATGATAGGATATGTGTCGGATTTGCTAAGGAATACGACGATGGCTTTCATGTTAGCGACGACGGCACAAAGCTATCAAAATGTAGTGGCTGGGGCTTCGCGTCTGAGGTTTCAAAAGTAAGGCGGTCAGCTGCGCGTACTTGCAGCGGTGATGGTGATCAATGCAGGAGAGCGACTGCCAACTTTGGGTTGGGTACCCAGGTCACTTTCGAGGCCCAATGTGTGGCCCAAATCTGTTGGGTGGCCCAACTCGTGTCAGAGACCCAGATCAGCTAGAAAACTTTGGGTGTCCAAATAATTATTGGATACTTTTTGTATCTGGGCCCTTTTGTGGACCAAAGTGATGGACTCTAATTCTTTAGGGTTTCATATTTGGGATCCCAGAGGATTAATCCGAACTACATTTTGGTTTGTCACATTAGCGAATCTTCTGGAGTAGTATTGAAGGAGGATTCAAGCTATTCTATAATGGTGGAGCATGGAGTGTTCAATGAATGGACCTATTTCTAGCACTGTGGGTACTACCACATATTCTTGTTCTGTCTGTAACGGCCATTCTGACTTGAGGCTAGAACAAGTTTCTCTTGTCTTGATGACGCTCCAGAAAGTATTTTGGATGTGTTACGATATGATTGTAATCAACCCTATTGAGTTCTAATATATAAAGTTATTTCCTTGATTCAAAAAAAAAAAGAAGGGCAAACTAACAAGATTACAAACCAAAAAAAAAGCACAGTGTCTTAAAAAAAATTAACAAAAAGATGAACTCATAACAAAGATAACAACAAAACGACCAAAGCCTGGAGCCGTTTTTGTCTCTCTCAAGTTTTTACCGAAGAAAAAAAATTACCCTCAAGTTTTTTTAGAGTCTAATACTAATTAACAAATAGAAATTAGAGCATAAAATTTATACTGATCTCAACCATTAGATCTCCATATCAATTTCCTACAATACATACGTTAGAGACGTAAACCATGATTTCAGAACCATGTTCGATATAAATCCAATCCCATCTACTCAAAAAAAAAAAATTTATTTTAATGAAATAGCCAACACCTAATTATATCGAACTGGAATTCACTGATGAAGACCAACGCTAGATGGAGATGAACGAGGGGGTGAGGATTGACATTGTTGGAGAGGAAAGATCCCACATTAGAAAAGTGATAAATATAACGCTAGATGGAGATGAACGAGGGGGTGAGGATTGACATTGTTGGAGAGGAAAGATCCCACATTAGAAAAGTGATATATATATATATATATATATATAATTTATAAGTGGATGACTCACATCCAATTATACGAAGCCTTTGTGATTAAAATCCAACACCTAACGGGTGATGAAGTTGGGAAAGTATCACCATATTGGTAGGCCACGGGTCACGTTTTTCGCTCTTTAACAGGCATGGTGATATCTTCTTATGAATCTATGAGAAAGAGAAAGAGAGGTCAAGAAGCTGAATGCAGCTAAAGATGGGGACTTTAGGGCTATACATTTATATATGTATATATGTATATATTTATATATAGAGGGCCCTTCCACTAAGAGATCTTTTTTTTTTGTCTTTTCTAGGGATAGAGCATTAGACCAACTTTTCGATCACATTTTGGCATGTCAACCATGCAATTTTTAGGTCCTAATGTGTAAATCATTTATGTAAATTTTCAACCAAATCAGTGATCGTTAAGGTATCAAACTAGATTAAATCAATGGACAAACCAAATCTGTCACAAACTTGAACCATTCATACTTATAATCTTAAATTGCTATTTTGAATGTCTAAACGATAATCAATTTAACTGAAAATTTGCATAAGTGATCTGCACATTAGGACCTAATAATTAAACGGTTGAGATGTTAAAATATGATTGAAAAGTTGGTCTAATGCCCTATATATTTGTGTGTGTGTGTGTGTGTGTATCTTTAGGGTTATACATTTATGTATGTGTGTGTGTAATATAAGATTAAATATATAAATATATAAGAAACCTCTCTGCGCCGCTCTTGGTTCTCTACACAGTTTCGTCATGCCTTGTCCGATGGCACTCACTCGTGGCGGTGTTGTCGAATGGGCCCTTGAAGGTTTAAGGGCCGATGATGGTCCTCATATATGTCTAGCCAGAGTGGAGGTTTGGTGTTGCCGGAATCAGGTTTGGGTTAGCTGGATTCCAAATGGGAAGGTGGGAAAGGCAGGTGGTTCAGGGGTCGGCGAAGGAGGTCATGTCCTTCAGGGCGAGACCTTTCAGCCCATCGTTTATGGGCGTCGTCGGTGGGGATAGAACCAGACGGTCGGATTGGATGGGAGGACGGCTTGGGTGTTGATCACGGTTGGCTGGGCGTCACGGTCTGACTGCCCCAATTCAGATCTGGGTTGGTTGGGCCAGGTTTGGAAAGGCAGAGGTAGGGGTGAGAAGGATGGCAGGATGGCGACTGGAATCCGTGCAAGTAGTCTGTACGATGGCCACTGCAACCCTCGACACGGGCCTGGGCTAAGGTTTAAGTGGGCCTGGCCTTCTACTTTAGGTCCAATATATTTTAGTTTTTAGTTATGTTGTTTTTTTATTGGTTGGGCCAGGTTTGGAAAGGCAGAGGTAGGGGTGAGAAGGATGGCAGGATGGCGACTGGAATCCGTGCAAGTAGTCTGTACGATGGCCACTGCAACCCTAGACACGGGCCTGGGCTAGGGTTTAAGTGGGCCTGGGCTTCTACTTTAGGCCCAATCTATTTTAGTTTTTAGTTATGTTGTTTTTTTTATTTTAATTGGATATGGCTTTATTCCAGCAATAAGTCCCCACTGCTTTTTCGTAGGGAGAAATGAGCGTTGTCCCGATATGCACACTCTGTGTGCCTTG
The DNA here is from genome assembly GCA_002564525.1 of Rosa multiflora. Lineage (NCBI taxonomy): Eukaryota > Viridiplantae > Streptophyta > Magnoliopsida > Rosales > Rosaceae > Rosa > Rosa multiflora. The sequence continues at coordinate 23,125 of BDJD01003157.1, read as the reverse complement.
TCTGGCCTAGCGAGGCGGCGAACTGTTTGTTTGATCAAATGGACGCAACCTCCTAGTGGCATGATGAAATTGAGTATCGCCGGATTTATTTATGTGAGGGAACATAGTGGGAAAACTGTGCTATTTGTAATGATGCTTCTTCGTTATAGAGTTATCTTTCCGGTATGTCACCGCTATGTCAAAGCAAATAAAGTAGTCATTTATGTACTCTTTGCTAATTGGTGCTTGTTAGAATACATAAATTTTGTGGAGAATCCTGGTATTATTTCAAGATGTTCTAGCCTCTTTATGTTGATTGTAATATGAGTTTCAAGCTCTACGTTCCCCTATGTATTCTGCGATTTCATCAATCAAGGCTTAAGGGCAGCCACACCACCTCCATTTCAAAAAATATATATATATAAAATAATAATTTAGTCAGGTTGGTTCAAACCCGATTTCAAACCGCTTTCATTCAGGTCGAGTCGGTGTTTCTGTTATATGTGACCAGGTCGGGTCGGTCAGTTTTGACCTGCCCACCCCTAGTTGAAATCGATAAGGCCGGGTGTGAACAACACACAAACTTCTAGAAATCTAATTTGATTCATTTACCAGATAATTGTATACGATATTAAGCATTGTTTAGTACGTATTAGAATTAAACCATATATTTTTCTCGCATATAGGTGATTAGCAAGAACCTCGATCTGGCCTTTGTTTGTTTAATTGCTTTTTGTTCCAAGTAATCTTCAGTACGTAGTTTAATAATGAAACACAGACAAGCTTTTAGTTCTGTATTGGTTTTTTGTTTTTGTTTTTGTTTTTTGGGTCTAAAGTTCTGTAATGGTTTACATTTAATAATTAAGTAAATTATGATCGAGAAGAGATCGAGGGAGGACAAATCAAGTATAACTTAGACGAGATGGGGACTTAGCTGGATGTGTGAACTCCTAGACTTCAGATGCAGACTATGAATATTCTTTCAACTAAGATGGGACTTAGCTGAAAGTGTGAAGTGTGGAGTGTGAACTCCTAGACTCCAGCTCATAAAAAATCCGACTTAGCTGGATATGTGAACTCTAAGTCCCATTTTTTATTAGAATGTCCTGACTCCTGAGTATTAGAGCCAATAGCTGATGTAATTTTTAATGTACTGTTTTTACTTCACACGTTAAGACTAGAATAAATTTATCTAGTATTATATAGTCAAGTGACATTAATCATTAGTTTCTTTTTTAAAAGTAAAGGATTTTGAATTCGACTCGCGGACTAGCTATTGTATATTGGTCAATTGTTATGTACTCTAATATATATAAAAATTTGATTAAAAATTTGGAGACATGGCCAGCTTTGGTCCTAGGTGGACTAACCCAATGAGTCCTAATTTTTTTTTATAAAAAGTTGCTAACGACCGGCATGCAGACAGACGCTACCTAATCTCTCGATCACAAACAAATCACATTGCCATAACCATCTAATCTAGTGGAATAACTCTTACGTCCAATACATATATATATATATTTAAAAAAAAAAACCTCACCCCATTCCCACCCTTGATGGGGCTCGAACTCTTGACCTCTTATATATGAGACCAAAGCCTTACCACCTCACCAAACACACACACCCTCTTACGTCCAATACATGAATCCAGCATTAAAGATAGACCAGTATTTCAGTAAGTTTTAGACCAAAAAAAGAGAGTAAAATTTAGAACATCTCTAGTCTTAGACTAAGATTGTATAGTAAAAAAAAAAAAAAAAAAAAAACCTGACCCCATTCCCACCCTTGATGGGGCTCGAACTCTTAACCTCTTATATATGAGACCAAAGCCTTACCACCCCACCAAACACACACACCCTCTTACGTCCAATACATGAATCCAACATTAAAGATAGACCAGTATTTCAGTAAGTTTTAGACCAAAAAAAGAGAGTAAAATTTAGAACATCTCTAGTCTTAGACTAAGATTGTATATTTTGCAAATCTTCATAGGCCATCGATCTCTAGTCTTGGATCCCTACGTCAGCGTCAATTGTAACATTAGATACAGATCTTGAGTCGTGCACTAGCTATGATATGATTTTGCCCCAAGTCATTGTTTAGTGTTACATTTCTATACATATAGGTTGACATAGAAGGTAAATATTGTATGCAAACCCTCCTGTGGAAGATGCAGCAATTATAAAAACTTAATGTAGTTATCATCATCCATCTACGGAAAGTTGCTGCAAACTCATTGTCATTGACTATCCATTGTTATAGTTTAAGCAACGAGTCCTTTCTTGTTATGCATGTGATCAATGCCGACTTGTCTACGATCGAATTTCGATTCCAGGAATTTCTCTGATCTATAATCGACATGTGATTTGTTTAATTTGCAAACGAATAATAATAATCTTTTTGGATCAAGTAGTCTTTAAGAGTGTATAATTAAATTAATGATCAAACAAAGACTATCGAAGTATCGATCTATTACTTGTGTGTGTCGGATTCTTTAAGTAATTGAAAAAACATCGTCGGGTAAAATGTCCATCCGCCAACCATGACAGGAAGGCAGAAACAAGAACGTTGTGAAACAAAGACTTGATTAAATACGAAGACTTTAGTTTTCTCGACAAAATATCTTCTTTCTGATACTGTAATATGATACTAATCACACTACCTCGTTTTTCTTCACAGTTAATGAATATGAAAGATTGAAAGAATACCAACAACTATTAGATGACATTATCTTTGATCTTCTAGAGATATTAAGTTCTTATTTTCCACATGCTTATCTACTTATTGTGAAGTCAATACTGTGGCCGGCTCACAAATGTTTAGTTTTTACGTATTTTCAACTTTTAGTTGAGAGGCTATACATCCATCATTCATTTTGGATGTAATCTCAAGGAGTCTTCTCCTCAAGTTTAATACGAGTTGTCATTTTCCTCAGGGAAAAAAAAAAAAAAAAAAAAAAGCTAACTAAACTAGATGAGAAATACAAATTGCAGCGAATAATCAACAATTAATTTTAGGGTTCTTGATTCAAAGCACCAAAATCAACTAAAATTGTCTCACTTACCCCAGCAACAAATTTTTATTCCCAGTTACCCAATTTCAAGCAAAATAACAATTTTATCCTTAACCTAATTGTTTATTCCCTCATCTCTCTCTCGAGCAAGTCGTTCAGAGTCCTGAAGCTCCGGCGATGCTGCATGTCGGAGACCAGAGTTTCGGAGGGACAACTGCCGGTGCCCATCATCACAGAGCAGCAATGTCTCCATGAAAGCCTTACTGGAGCCTCTCCTTCCTCGAAACCATAATCTATCATCAGCAAAGCTCACCTCGCGGTAGCAGCCAACCGGGCATTTCTGGAATCTCATAAGCTTATTCCGATTACAGCGAGAAATCTGGTGATGTTTTGGTGTGGAATTGATGCCTGAGGTGATCTGGTTGCTGAAGGAGAGGAGCAATGAGAGCTCTGATTGATAAAACGGTGGACGGGGATGATAGATCTCGACGACGTTTGCCAGAGTGCCAGTGGGGTTTGCCGTTGTGGCTGCTTATCAGTTTAGGTGGTTTGTTACACAGGTGTGGATTTTTTGGGGATGGTGATTTGAAATTTGGTTGTGGATGTGAAAATTGAGATTTTGGCTATTAAATTACTTCTTTTTTTACAGGTTTGCTTTTCGCTTTCTGGGTTGGTTCTTGCTTGCTTTGGTTTGGTTCAGCTGTTTCTGCTTCTATTTTTTCATTGGTAATTGGTTAAATTCTTGAGAGTTCATTAGTAATTGGTAATTTCATTTGCCACTGCTTTTCTGTTGGTGAATGAGATTTTTTTTTTTTGGTAAATGGTTCTACTTCTGTTGCAAAATAGAAGGCCTAGAAGGAAAGAAAAAATTAAAAAAATATTTTATTGTCTCCCAATAGACATCTATTGAGGGGCAATAGACGTTTTGAATTGATATAATCTTTTTTTTT
>BDJD01003156.1:11012-48469 GCA_002564525.1 Rosa multiflora | reverse complement strand
CCCCCCCCCCCCCCCTCTATTTTATGTTTTGAATGATAATATTAAAAGCGTGAGGATGAGCCTCCCACTAGGTTCCAAACCTCAAAAGAAAAAAAAATTACGAGCTTGCAAAAATTTTATTCAGATCCTGGATACGCCACTGCATGTGTCGCTCCCTAATCGACACGGATGCCTTGCTTCCAGGAGCAAGAAAGGTGCGTTGAAACTGGAGGGGGAGTGCAATAGCAGCCACCACTCATGGATCAAGTCTTTGATCTAATTGAATTTAGAAGAGATGAATTATCAGGCTAGATCCAGCCTCTCGAGATGGGACTTGTTGGCAGGGGAGGGTGTTTGTGTTGATTCAGGTCAGGTCCGACTGAGTAGAGGACATCCCAAGACCCCTGGAGATCGTAAAATCATGCTTGATCGATCGGTCTTTCGAGATCTTAACTACGGATGCGGCTGTGCTTAGGTGTGGCACATGGTGGTTCTATTTGCAGGTTTGGGATGTGGTCGGATTTTCTCCTTGAGACTTGATCTCACGGAGTCACAGCGAAGCCATCCATCTTCTGGCTATAAGCCTAGTGGCTGAGAAGCAGAGCAGGGCGTTGTATGATAGAATCTTGCTATGCTTAGAAGGTTGGCAGGCGCCGATGATGGTGATGGTGGGATGACCGTAACAATGCATTAATAAAAGAGGATTCAAGTGATTTTATATTGTAGGGAATGACTTTACGTAGTCATATAGGATCTTGATTAATTGAGCTTCAATGTACTAGTGATCGGTCCTAATTTTTCCTTATTCAGCCACTGATTTAGAATACAAGTGCATAGGGATCTATCGTATGTGTCGTCCTGACCTTCAGATTAATGAAATTTATATCTCGATTTAAAAAAAAAAACAAAAAACAAAAAAAAAGGTTTTAGGAAAGTATATGCTACCATGCCACATAAAAGGATAAAAATTCTAATTTGAAATTTTGTTTTGACACACCAACCAGAGACTCTTAGTTATCTCACATTTTGCATGTTGAAATTTTCTGAGTCCTTACTCTTCTCGCATTTGACCCACTCACAGTGAAGCAATGAAGACATGGGAAACGCTTCTACCGATAGCTTTATTAGTGAGATTCAACTTCAGATTTTATTATAAATTATTATAATAGGAATATATTTGTATTTCTAATTTTCAATTTCGTTCATTTCGATTCTTTTTGATAAGAGGATGGTCACATTACTCTTTCCGCCGTCCCTACCTCCATTTATTTTGTAAAGTTTTCTTTTATAAACTCTCCTCTCCATGAATCAATTGGCTGGCCATTTGATAGGTACAACGGTTTTTAATCTCCAAAAGGAGGGTTGCACTTTCCATTCGCACACCTTAAAGTCGTCTGCCGTCTTCAACTTAAAAAGTGGGAAAAAGAATTAAAATAAACACATGAAAAAAGGATAAGAATAATCATAAGAAAACCAGCTTTTTCATTTGGCAAGATACTCGGACAACAAGCCAATACAACAACATTTTTAATTATGCAATTCAACAATACTAATGTTACAATCTAGGCTACACCAATTCCTAACTATCAAACTATGCAACTCAAAACTACATAATGAAAGTTAAAATCTAGGCAAGCCAATACATTAACATCCCTAACTATGCAATTCAAGACTAGATACTAAAAGTTAAAATATAGTGCCAAGAACAAGAAGTCTCCGGAGTAATACCTAATAAGCTTGACATCCCTTCTCCGAAGGAATTCAACAAATCTCAGCATGGGTTTACCACCCATCCAAGAAAACTAAGAATGTAGATAAGTCTCTCAAGGCCTATCTCAATGGGACCAAAGCTGCCTTCTCAAAATCAGAACGTGTGTTCTCAATGCTTTCATTGATAGCATCCACACTCAACTGCAAGCTAGCAATGTCACGCTCTTTAGCCCCTATCTCTGCCTGGATCGATGCATGCTTCTCCTTTAACTCAATTATTTTTTTCTCGATGCAATCAGCTTCATCTTCAAGTTTTGATTTCTCTTGAGTTTGCTCCACCATCTTACTTTCCACGTCTTTTGATTCGCCCTCAAACTGTCCATGCCTTTGTTTGATAGACAAAAGTTCGTTCACACGCCCACGTAAAACGGTAACATTGAATCCATATTTTTCCAAGTCAAAAAGACTCTCCAGAATGCTATCAAAAACCTGTATAGGGTCATCAAAATGCAGACTCGATATCTTCTCCACCAAACTGGAAAAGGTCACCATATTGCCAATAGCAAATCCCTCGCGATATTCCTCTTTACATTTAACCAAGGGACGAAAATGTGGATTTTGTGGCATTATTCTGAATACGTCAAATGATTCAATTGCTTTCCAGATTGGGGAGCTCTTCACAAATGGCATAATTTGGTTCTCATCTGGCACAGTGTCACTGACTGAATCAACTGGAGTAGAATCTCTGGCAAGCTCAACTTGTTCAACAGTTTTACCTGGGTATGGTCCAAAAAAGATAACAGATAAAGTCAAATTGGTTACTAGAAAAACGGACACAATCAATATATGAAGTAGCTTACTTAATTCATCCATGTTTGCTGGACCCTGTATTCCTCCAAACCATGTGGAGAGAGGTTGGTCATCATCATCTATATTTTCCGATGCTTGAACACGGGTCCTAGCAGCTTCATTTGGTACGCCCCTTGTTCCAGGAACATCAGCTGTATTTCTCCTGGACGCATCTTGTGAATCTACACAAATGCCACATATGATTTCAGAACGCAAGGTCAAAAGAATAAAAAAGCAATGCCTCTTTGGTTCTAACTATTCATCTGAGGGAGGAGAGTTCGATCCTGGCTCAGGATGAATTCTGGTAGCATGCTTAACACATGCAAGTCAGATGGGAAGGTTTTTATATATTACTTTTTTGGTTTCCCTTTTTTTATTCAAAGAGAAAATAGTTCTGTTACATTATGCAGATACTTATTGTCTATCAGAAACAACATAGACATGGTAGTTCTCTTTGTTAACCACAAAGAGAGATGTTTTCTGGGCTAAGAGGAGACTTCTCTATCTTTTCTATTGACAAAAGTTCTAAATTTCAGATAATGTTTCCAAAGTATCTAGTGCTTCATGTCCTTCCTCTCTTCTATGAAAAAAATTCAAGTTGCTCAAAACACTAGAGAACAGCCAAACCATATAGCTCATCTGCGCTTTTCATGACTGGTAGGCTGAATATGAAATCAACTTACACACTCATACCTGAAGCATCTCTCCCTCCGGGCAAATGCAAAGCAACTTCATCAAGTCTCTGATCTTCTACAGAACTTTTGTCAGCAACATTTCTTGATCCATTTAGTTCCCTGACTGCAATTTTTTTTTTTTTTTTTTTGATATCAGAAACAGACTTGTATCAACATAAATATATACATTACAAAGCAAGGCACTGATATCTATAACAAACTGAAAAACATATAAAAAGCATTAACAAGGTAAAACGGAAACTGAAAATGCCAAAAGCTCAACAGCATTACAATAAATAAAAAATATTTATAAATAAATAAACTCTCAACTTTGAAGAAACTGTTTCAAACTCTATCTCACAATTTTATCAACCTCCTCACCCCAAAGCTCCTGTAAAGACCTTCCTATTTTGCTCCATCTACCACCCAAAAGATTGCCAACACAGTACATCCTCCCAACACCAATCCCTTCTTGCTACTTCAAGGAAACATATACCTCTGGCACAATAAGACAGTTCGACAAATTTGAACGTATCATCTCACAATAAGCTCCATACCATCTTACATTAAGACTCCATAACTATTTCTGCCACAAAGATGTAGCAATAGGGCAGTGGCAGAGCAGATGATCTGAGCTCTCAGCAAAGGAAATATTCACAAAGCATTGTTGTCGATGCAAAAATCCATTGATCGAATTCAAATTAATAGGCAAAGAAATACCAATTTTAACCCCTATAGGAGGCTCACAGTTTGATTACGATCCATCTCATTTCAATGCGAACAATGCCAACCATATATAAATTGTATCACGGAATCAGGTTCATGTCATAATGGAGTAGGTAGTTCAATCACAACTTGTACGTGTCTGTTTTTTGTTTTTGCTTTCGTCTTTACAAAAAGAAAAAACAAAAAACAAAACAAAGAACAATTTTGTATATTTGAATGCATCAATGTTGTTCATCTTACTATGTCCAATAACTTCTCCAAATGGAAGAAAGGATCCCCAAAATCTAAGATGATCTGAAGTTTACATGGGACTGAATTTGCACCCAATTCATGGTTCCTCTAATTGGAAACTCTAGGATTAAATATTGATTAAATTGCAACAAGATGGGCCAATTTGACACAAAAGAACCTATATGGCTGACATAGTTCCAAATACGCAAAAGGTACCAAATTTCAACTTTAGCAAAGTAGATGGGTACATATTTTAGCGCCGAATCTGAAAGATCACTCAAATGATTTAGAGTTTAAGTAATTTTTACCTCCCTGTGCGGCTTGTGTGATTCCGATAAAGTTTTTAGGAACCTTTCTAGGTCTGCCCCTCTTTCTTTTGTGGCTGCTTCCTTCAGTTGGTTGCTGCTTAAAATCCTGCGCAAATAAACACAAACATCCATAGGCAATACCATTGAGATCATTTAGAACGAAAAGATGTAGACAAAAGATAAATTGTTACAGTGGATCTCTCACTCCATGATTATACCATGTCTGGAAAAAGAACCAGGCTACGGAGAAGGTTATCCAAAACTGGATCACTGCCATGTTCAGCTGACGTAACCTGGGTGTTGATAGCTTATTTTAGATAATATCCAATTATTGTTGATAGCTTAAGTCTGTAGAGCTTCATGTTCCACCTCTTCCCAACATATTTAACCAACAGTGCTTACTAGATAACTAACTAATTAAATAGAATCTTAACATCTCCCAGCACAATGGCATTTTTAGCTTTTCATCATATATACTTTTTTCTTTAGCTAGCTTAATTGATTTGTGATCTCATTCATTTAATCAAGTTCTGTCCAGCTATGCATGACCAAGTCCACTCAAACCATCCAAATGAATTACCAAAATAAGTTCGAATTCATGTTTCCCTCTCTGGCAGAATCCACCTTGGAGTTTGATTTACAATTGCTCTTAATAACTTATTTTGACTTCTAGGGGACCAATTCTATAATGCTTACCGTGCTGTTTTCTTGTGCTGGACCATTTGCATTCTTCTTCTGATCTCTCACGAGCTTCAGCAAATCTTCGTTGGGAATCTGACATGGATATTCAGCTGATGAATCCTGCTTTCCATTGACCTTTGACTCTATAGTGAGAGGCAATTCAGCTTCTTTACTTATGCCCTCCTTTTGAACAACATTTCCAGTAGAACCAATAACTCCATACCCTTCCTTACCTGCAACTCAACTCATTAAGAATTTAAGACAGAAAATTCTTTTAATTAAAAAGACTAAACACTGCAGAGTTGACTGATAAACATATATACTTTTTTCCTTATGTCTCTCTTGGCTAGGAAGCGCACATATAACCGGTTCCCAGGCACTTCCAAATTGAGCCTTCGAACGCCTTCCTTCATTTTTGACAGTGCGCGCACTTTTGACAGTGCGCGCCCGGTGGTTTTCTAGCTCACCATCTTTCGCTTGCTTTGTCTTCTACACATATAATGTAAGAAATGGTGATCAGGAAAACCGGGTCATAGACTTTATCATCATCTCCCATGAAGGAAATAAAATAGAGAAGATATCATTGCACATGAACTACTCTCAATCAATTTTCTCACTTAATACTTTATAAGTAAACATTTTTTTATCTCTAAATAGTTGGGAAGAAGCATTGTACGTATCACATTGACCAATATGAAACTATCAACCCCAACAAAGCCAAGTAACCATAGCATCAAAGTTGTTACAGGTCTACAATTATTATGCAAGAGATGCTTGCTTAACCATTGTAAAGTAAGATGTGTCTGTGTCTCTTGACCCATTCATAGTGCCAGCAAGCACCAGTATGTCATGAATGGCAGATTATATCATGGTTCATGGATTTCACATGTCAAAAACTCTTGAGCAGAACAGATAAAATTTAAGAGAAGACATCCAATAACTCACAACTTTCTTTTCACCAACCAAGCTCTCTACGTGAAAAAGCTGCTGACTAACAGCCGGTTTTCTTACTCGTCTCGATCCTCTTGTTCCACTGCTTTCCCTGGTCGCAGTGGCTAATTCACATAGCATTTCTTTATCATTTGGAGTTTTCCTCAATTGCCGTGGTGTAACAGATAATGTAGCCTCTGGCACTTTGTCGTCCTTTAACTTTTTCAAAGGACGCGAGTCTGTAGCACCACCATTAGGCGCTACATCCTTGATGCTTGAGGTAAAACTTGACTGCTCCACAAGATTCTTCCTTAAACTAGTTGATTCAGGGTTATCCCCTGCAGCACCTGAAGTTTTCGGTTGTGCAGCCACCTCAGGATGGTTGGAATCATTTTGGACAGGCAGCAGTCGCGGCTGATGCTCTTCCGCTTGTTGAGAATCCGAAGCACTATGTATCTCCTGGAACAGAGCCCAATTAGCTACCAATGAATATAATCCTCAGGGGACACTAACTAGCCTCAACTCATGCAACAAACTAAATTTTTTGCTTTAATATGCATCATTTACATCAAAGTCAATATAAATTCTTTATAATTTATTAGGTCAATACTTATTAGTGAGCAACACCCGATATGGTGGTATATTACAAGTTAAAGGAACCCCTATTATCTTAATATGAAGTAACCTATCACCAAGTACGGTGAAACAATATGAACTGCAAATGATATGTAGCAATATAGATTTCAATAAAGACTCCGCCACTTATCCTCTCTTCCACACTGAACAAGAGTAAACTGAAAACAGATTATACATTGGATCCATCAATGCATTTGACATCTTCCGATTCTACAAAGGGTCGATAAAGTAAGTTCGTTAGCCTCACCCCACAGGCTTTAAAGCAAAGGTATGCATCCTCTCAACTAGACCATCGAAAACGATACCAAAAAATGAAGAAAAATTGAATAAAACATCTACTTTCTCCTGCAACTCCTAACTTGTATTTGTGTAATGGGCAGTGGGAGGGCAGATATGGTAGAAATCTAAAGTAATCCTGAACCCAAGCATCTGAACCCAATAACAAAACTATGGTGTTTAGGCTTACATGCATGAGATCAATGTCGACAACTCATATGCAAACGAAGACAAGAATAGCATACCTGCTTGTCGGGGCGAACCCAAAAGCCGGCAACCCAATCCTGATGGAGTCGCAGACGGTCTCTCTCGAATTCCAGAAAGTCGGGCGGGTTCTCAAAGAAGATCCTATATTTGGAGTTCTTCTTGATAACCTTGTCAATAACTCCGGTCCACCATCCGTCTTTGTAGTCGGCGTCGACTATGTGGCCGTATTCAAGATCTTGGTCAGCCACGTGAGGCGGCAGAGGCCTTATGTAAGCGGAATCGACCTGTTCTTTCAGTGGCTGCTGAGACCCGTCTTCGGTGACCAAGGTCTTGTACTCCACCAGCGCCCTCTTCTTCTTCTTTGAGGCTGAGCTAGCAGCTGGGCTCTGAACAATGGTGGCTCTGAACCACGCTCCTTTGAACCCGTCCTCGTCGCTCCTCACTTCCACTTCTGACCCTACGCTGAATAGCTGGTTTTGTTGCTGGGATTCGGAGCCATCGAACCCCGCCATGGGTCTTGTTGATTAACAAAACCCTAGGGATGATGATGATGATGAGGAACTCGCCGGGTACTTGGGTGGTGGGTACTGCTTTCTTTACCAATCTAGCCAGTCAAACCGAGGCTCTGTGGTGGTGGATGCGAGAGAGACGCTTTTTACATCTCGGTAATGTGGAGAAGATGCGCGACATTTGAGACACTACCCACCACGTTTTTTACCCTCAAATCTGACCCCAAAAAAGGAAACAAGGTGAGTAGCAACAATCACTCATGCGCGCGTGACCAATTACGTAACAGACTTGAATGGGATTTTGTAACAGCCATGCTTACAAAATTGGGATTTCAAGCACAATGGATTACTACTAATATGAAATGTGTGGCATCGGTGCAATGTTCTATTTTGATAAATTGGCAACCTTCAGAAGCAATTGTACCAAGGACCAGGGGAATTAGGCAGGGTGATCCTTTATCACCTTACCTTTTCATTTTATGTGCATAAGGTTTGTTTGCTTTGATCACAAAGGCTGTGAACATGGCACAACTACAAGGTCTAACTATGTGTCCTGGAGCTCCTACCTTGCATCACTTATTTATTGCAGATGACAGTTTCATCTTTGGAGCTGCAACTGAAACAGAATGCTTTACATTGAGATATATCCTCAACACGTATGAGCTTGCATCTGGCCAGAAGATAAATTTCCAAAAAAAGCAGTGTTGCTTTTAGTTGAAATGTAGCTCCTGATATTCAAGATCATTTAGCTTTTATTATGCAAGTTCAAAAAGTTGAGGAGCATGATCGATATCTTGGGTTGCCACTGAGAGTGGGAAAACCAAAGGCTGCAAAGTTTGCTTATATAAAGGAGAGGCTTTCAAAGAAGCTCATTGGCTGGAAATAAAAAATGCTCAGTTCAGCTGGTAAGGAAATTCTAATTAAAGCTGTTGCTCAAACATTGCCTTCATATGCTATGAATTATTATTTGCTTCCCAAAACCTGGTGTGATGATATTCATCAGATGTGTGCCGGATACAGATCAAAAAAAGAAAATTCATTGGCGAAGTTGGGGTAGACTTTGTTTGACAAAACAGGAAGGAGGCTTCGGTTTCAAAAATCTTTTTGCATATAATCTTGCTATGTTGGCTAAACAGGCTTGGAGATTGGTTTCAAATCCTTATTCTCTGATAGCCAAACTGTACAAGGCTAGATATTTTCCAAATCACTCTTTTTGGGAAGCAGAGTTGGGGGAAGCTCCATCTTTCTCTTGGAGAAGCATTTTGGAGAATAGACATGTGCTTGCTGCTGGTGTACAATGGAAAATTGGTAATGGAGCCAAGGTGAATGTGTGGAATGATAGATGGATACCGGATTGTCCAGATTATTTATTACAAAGACCCTTGCATACAATTGTTCATAGGGTGGCAGATTTAATTGAACCTACAACTAGAAGCTGGAAACATGAGGTTTGTGTGAAACTTTTCAGCCTGTGGTTGTCGAAAAAATACTTAGTATCCCACTAAGTCGAGCAGCAACTGAAGACCAATATAGGTGGATGCCTGAGAAAAATGGTAAGTATACTGTCAAATCTGCATATTGGATTGCGAGGGAGCAGGTGATGGGTAGCTTTCTAACATCCACTTCATCTGGAGATCCTTATCGAAATTTATGGAAGAGAATTTGGAATGCTAAGGTTCCTGGAAAGGTGCAAATCTGTGTCTGGAGGGCTGTCAACAATATCCTACCTACAAGAGAAAAGCTGGTTCAAAAAGGTTACACTAGTCCTGTTAATTATTTGTTGTGTAATGAGGTGCTTGAAACAAACACACATGTCTTTGGTCACTGCCATATTGCAAAAGAAACTCTTGCTGCAACAACCATTTCAATTCAAAGCACTATGTCGTGTACTTTTAAGGATTGGATGTTGACTTAAGGAGAGCATCTAAGTAAAGAAGATTGGGAAAAGTTGATAATGATTGTTTGGGCTCTTTGGAAAAACAGAAACAGCAAATTATGGTTTGGTACTAATCAAAATGCACAGGCCATCATGACTAGTTCTTGACTTAGTATAAAGAATATTTACAAGTGCAGCAGTCACAGGTGGTACACATGACAGCCAAGTCTAGTAGATATTGGATCCCACCTAAACCACAAAAGCTCAAAATCAATGTTGATGGAGTTTTCCTGCCCTCAAAGAATATTGGGGGTATAGGTGGGGTTATCAGAAGAGATAATGGTGCTTTTGTTGCGGGTTTCTCTCACTCCCTTCAATTTGTGTCGTCTCCAAAACAAGTGGAATTACTTGCCATTAGAACTGGTATTGATTTACTGCTGCAGCTAAGGTTACATGATGTTTGCCTAGAGAGTGATTGCTAGATTGCCATTCAGGAGGATGGTGCTGATGATTTTGAGTTGAGTGAAAATGCCAACATCCTTACTGATATCCGAAATAGCAGTAAACATGTCAAGGACGTGTCTTTTATGTTTGCTCCTAGAACTGACAACATGGTGGCTCATAGACTAGCTGCTTTTGCTTGTGAATCCAATGTCAATCAGGTTTGGATTGACCAAGCTCCAGCTTGTATTTTGGACGCTTTACAATTCGATTGTAACCATCTACTTTAATTCAATGAAAGCTTCTGCTTTTTACTCCCAAAAAACAAAAAAAACAAAAAAACAAGGCCTTCTAAAATTACTTTTTTTTTTATTCAAATAAATAACTCATATACAACAAGTGAGTTAAACTCACGACCACTTATGTTACTAAACCAAATGGTACTAAGTTCTCAAATTACTTGTTATTAATCAAAGTCAATTACTACTGCATTATCTTTTATAAATTCTTTAAATATTGGTTTGAACACCCTAGCATCTCAATATTCCCTTCCATATTCCACATTTCATAACTTTATTATTTCATTCTCAAAAAAAAAAAAAAACTTTATTATTTTTTAGGCCACCAAAATATAATAAATATTTATATTTTGTTAAAGGAAAAACACATTATGTGCCTTCGTTAAAGAAACAGACGAAGATGGAATCAAGGAATTGCAATCACATCACAATCAGTATTTAATATCATTATTGTAATTGATGTTAATCAATATTTCTATTGTAATTGCATCCCTATATAAAGGGGCTATGAAATGAAATGAGTAGACCAATTCCAATCTCAATTTACTTTTACACGTTATCAGCACACTCAGAGCCAATAGCCAAAGAAAAAAATTCAAAAAAAAAAACCCTAGCTTCGAATTTTTTTTTTCCTTCTGCCGCCGGCTCTCTCGCTAGCCTTGCATTAGCACGCAAGGCCCCTGCCCAACAGCCACCTTGCTGCCTAGCCTAGCGCACAACCCACCTCACCCTTGGCCCTCCCTTCCGCACCTGCCCAGCCTACACCCCAGCCCCCACGTTGCAACAACCCGATCCGCAGCATCCCAGCCCCGTGCGTTGCAACACCCCGCCTCCACCAGTTGTAGTAGACCATCCTCGCGCTGCCTCCACCTTGTGCGCGTCGCCTAGCCTCACGCAGATCCCGCACCAATCCCTACAATCCCAGCCTCATCCCAGTTGCATAGCCCCCTGCGCACTATACCCAGAAAGAAGACGCGAAGAAGAAGAAGAAAGAAATAATAAATAAATAAAAAAAGAGAAGGAAAAAAAAAAAAAAAAAGAGGGAGAAAAAAAAAGGTGTGACCCGGCCCAACCAAAAAAAAAAAAAAAGCAGGCCTTGCGCCCTAGAATATAAAAAAATACAAAAATAAAAGTAGGCCTGCGACCCAGCAGAAATATAAAACAAAAAACAAAAGAATTAGGCCTGCGGCCCAAAAAAAATAATAATAAAAAAAGAGAAAAAGCAAAGAAAAAAAACAAGGTCTTGTGGCCCACTACTGAAAAAAAAAAAAAGTGGCTCAGTTTTTCTCAAGCCTAAAAACATCGCTACGCATGCCTGCATCAACACGCTCGTGCGTTAGGATTGTTTCTTTTTCTCGAATCCAAGTATGTTTTATTTTATTTTTTGGCTGCCTTATTTATATTTCATTTTTCATGCATGTATCTTATTATATGTGTTATATGTATTCATGGAACCTAAAGCATGTGAATTTTATGTTTTCTATTTTTAAGCAATGCTTTATGTTTTATTGTTTATGTTTTTATCATGAACTTTTTGAGCATGTTAGTTAGATAATATTGGCTTTTTTAAGCATGTCTTGTTATTTATGTTTTATATAATTATCTTTAAACGTAATTATATATTTTACTGTTTATATTTTTGTCAAATTTCAAGCAAGTTATGCGAATTTTATTTACGTTTATTTATTTATGCATGATATATTATTGCTATTATTATGTGTAACATATATTTTGTTATATATATATATATATATATATTTGTGAAATTTGAGCATGCTATATACTTTATTTTTATATATGCTATGGTTATTTTTAGAATGCAACATATAAACTCCATTTTGCCATGACAAAGAAAATTCATGCGCACACACTTACCGTGATAAAACATTTTCACAGAGCATATAAAAATGTGACCATTATGAATCTTGATGTAGAAATCTAATTCACATTTTTGGAAAATAATTTACATGGATGTCTTTATGACTGCGTAATTTATATATTCTCTCTTGTTTATATAGATGGCTGATCCAACTTGACCTGAATTTGACATTTTGGACTCAGAAAGACTTGAGTACCACCATTGGGTTTCCGATGTAGAAACTGCCTTTGTGGCAAAAGACTACACTGCCACCATCAAAACTCCCACTAACCCCAAAGATGATGCACCGTCTGACAAGGTGAAAGTAAATGCCTTAATATTTCTGAGGAGACATATTGATCCTAGCCTACGTTGGGAGTACCTTTAGTTGAAGATACTCAAAGAACTGTGGGATGCCCTTAAGGAACGTTTTGGGAACATTAAGGACACTTTACTCCCATAACTGACCGTTCAGTGGAATGAAATTTGCTTGCTTGACTACAAAAGGGTCAACAACTTCAACAAGGATATGTTGTGCCTAAAGGCAAGTCTAAATTTATGTGGAAAGGAGAAGATAATATGATCCAGAAGACTCTTTCCACTTTTCCCACTTCAGCACTTATACTAGCGAACCAGTATAGACTAGAGTATGACAACAAAAGAATCACAACGTTTAATAAGTTGATCAACCTACTGCAAGTGGCTGAGAGGCATAATGAAGTTCTCTTGAACAACAATGCCAAGCCCATTGGGATAAAGAAAATTCCAGAGGCTAATTATGGACAAATGAAAGGTGGAAAGAACCTCAATTCAAAGGGGGTTGGACGTGCTAATCCCTACCCATGTGGCAACAATGCATCATGTGGCAAGGGACGTGGGGGTCGTGGTATGGGCCGTGGAGGCCCTCCCAATGTACGGCGCAGAGATGGTGGTGCTGGTCCTAGTGATCATGGAAACAAGGTGCTAGGTCACCTAAGAACCCTTCTGTCAAACAAGAAAGAGTTTATAAATTAGATTTCTGAACAAAACCTTGATTTGATTATCATTGGTTTATTAATAAATTTCAGATCTTATTATGAAGTAATGAATTCATTCGATTTTTATTTACTACACATATTTACATGGTTCGAAATAGCACTATAAAGATATAAAGCAATACATCTAGAAAAAAAAATTATTACAATGAAAAGAATACTATTCTACTCAAATAGAAGCATTCTAAAGAATATGAGACATATTTTCAAGTTAATTAACAATACCTCCCATCTATTTGTAGGAATGAATCGAGGAGAACTTGAGTGCTTAGTTGATAGTGGGACTACCCACACCATATTAAGGAATAGACAATTATTCATTGAATTAATAGCCTATAATTCTTGTTGGTATATACATACCTCCTAGGCACAAGTATCGGAAGCGCAAGACTTGTATCGCCAATATACCAGCGAGATAAGCTCCGTAGCCAAGGGTTCTGATACCCCTTGGGGGATATCGGGATCCCGAGCGTCCTACATCGAAAGAAATAGAACCAAGCTCCCACAAACTTCACACATTAAGATCATCTTCAACAACCTAAAGAGGTAACTGTTTACTATCACTTTCCATTATCACTATCTTACCCAATACTGACTTAGGCATCGGAGTGTTGAAGGCCGGCATACTCGATCTTCTCTCTGACAATCGTCTGTTTTACAGATAAGCGAGACCGATAGCGATAGTAGCAGACCGATACAACCAATGTTCAGTTGGACCAGACTGCTCTCGAGACCACTGAAACATTTGGCGCTAGAAGGACTCCCCCCACTCCTTGCTGGCCAGACAACACACCCATGGCTATCAGCAATCCCAATACCAGCAACGACTATCAGTCGCACTAGACAACGACCCGCGTGGTTCAGGGCACTCTCGAGTTTCAGAGCCCAAACACTGAGACTTGATCTATCATGACTACTTATCCAACCACCGCGCTATAGATAGCGATGAGCGACCTCATGGAAAAGCGTGCACAGGTCGAGGCAGAGCACACAGCGGCCACGGCAGCCCGCAGAGAAGTCGAAAATATAACCAACCAGAATCTGACCCTACAAGAGGCACTCCAGCGACAGGTCACGCATGACGACACCTTGGACAGGGCCTACCCGCAGGAGACCCCGACACCAACTATTGGCGATGTCCCCACACATGGACCAGTCCTTACTACGGACCCCGCCACTGGCCTCTCTGGTACCTTTGTGTCTCCTAACCCCACGTTGGGAAGTCCCACTGGCCCCACGCACGGAAACACCAGCACAGACCCTCAAACGATCTACTTGAATTCCCTCCTTTTTCAAGGCCAACTTGGCGCCGCACCGCCCCCCCAACAGACTACAGGCGCGACGGGAACCTCGGATGCCAACGCTGCTATGACTGCCAACATACCTCCACTTGATCCCAATACTGAACTATTGCTCCAAATGACCGCGGCCATCGCCTCCTTACAGGCACGAGTGGAAAGCACTGAAAGCAGAGCCGGCTGGTAGCATATCATAACTGGTTTCCAGGGAAAGACAGGACCATTCACAGCTCGCATACAGGCCAAGAAACTCCCACTAGAGGCCAAGCCCCTCAAGATCGAAAAGTATAATGGGACCCGTGACCCATACCACCATTTAGAAGTCTTCCAATCCATACTCCACGGAACCCGATACACCGACGTTGGTTCCTAAACCTACCCACCAACTCCATTGATAGTTTTCAAGAACTGGGAGACAAGTTCCTGCGACGATTCATCTTGTGCGGCGGTGGGTATCGTACAACACCTGACCTATTTCAGCTCAAACAACGACCGAACAAGCTATTGCGAGACTTTGTTCGCCAATGGCAGAAGCAAGCCACTCAGTGCATCTCCCTCGACCCGACCCTAGTGGCATAGGCATTCAAGCAAGCACTCTAGCCTGGATACTTCTTGCTGCAGATCAACATGAATCCCCTTGCAACATACGATGACCTCCTCGATGCCGCTACCACCTTTGCTCAGGCCGAATACGATACATTTAGCAGCTACGCCAACACCAATGCACACCCGGTCACCGTACCTCAAGTGAACAACCCTGATACCAGGAACAAAGACACCAGCTGAGACAAAACTGCCCAGACAAATGACAAGGACCCATGAGAGCAACAAGACTATAACAATAGGAGGGACAAACAATACTGCAAGAGCCCTGAGAAGCCAAAATACAACTCCTTAACCATTCGACATCGCGATGCACCGTACAGCAGCACCCGACACAAGAATGACCAGCGATTCAATGCACCCCGATACGAGATTTATACCACACTGACTACATCTTATGAAGACATTTGGAACAATCACAAGGACATCATCCCGCGCCCACCAAAGGGCAAGCCCGACCAATCCAAACCACCAGATAACGGTAAATACTGCACATATCATCAGGAGTCCTACCACCCCACCAATATCTGCTGGGCACTGAAAAATGCCATCGAGCACCTCATTCAGAGCGGCCAACTCTTGCAATATCACACTCCCGCCACTAGCGCTAATGCCATTGAAGTCAATGGTCAGATCCTAACGATACACGGCGGCGCCCCACGGACACCCGAGACCCACCATGCACAAAAGCGCCAATGCCCTCGGGGCCAAGAGATATTAGGACTCAGCCATGGCTGCCACACCCCCCAGGTCAAATGGAACTCAATAGCCTTTAATCGCAGCGAGGATACCATCCAGAAGCACCACAACGACCCACTCTTAATCACCATGGTCATTGACCACTATCGATGCCACAAGGTCTTGGTCGACAGCCGCGCTGCGATCAACGTCATGTTCGGCAGCTGCTACGAGGGCTTCAACTGAGATAGGAAGAAACTCACCCCAGACCATGAACCCCTAATCAACTTCGCAGGAGAAATTACACAGCCCTTGGAATCCTATAATTTGTGGATCACACTGGGTGGCGGCAGCACTATCGCCACCATGACAGCACACTTCATCATCGTCCACTGCCCCTCCTCCTACAACATTATCCTGGGACACGACGCCATATGGGGACTCCAATGCTTTGTGGCAGGGCACATGCTAATGATGAAGATACCTACCCCGGGCGGCACCCTTACTATCAGAGGTGATCAAGAGCTCGCGAGACAATGCAACTCCTTGACTGTCGAAAGGGGAAATGGCAGGCGAGAGGTACTTCTAACTTCAGACCTACCCTCCCCATCCGACAAGCCTGACGAGTGACGATCCAAGGGAAGATCCTGAAATTCTAGCTGATCGCGATACACGCAGCAAAAAGAAGGACGATAAGCGCTAGCTCAAACACCTGAGACCAGATGCTTTGGAAGACCTGATATCGGTCTCCATTTCTGATGCACACCCAGAAAGAAAAGTTAAGATCGTGTCCAAAACGGATCCACAGTTCCAGGCGGAGCTAATCGCCTTCCTCAAAACCCAACAGGAAGCGTTCGCATGGTCATACGCCGATATGCCAGGAATCTCGCTAGAGCTGTTGACCCACAAACTCACCATCTCACTAAACGTTCCCCCAATTAGCCAAAAATGAAGGGCCTTCACAGAAGAAAAATATAAAGCAATCCAAGCCGAGGTTAAGAAACTCTAAGACATCGGGTTTGTTAGGGAAGTCTCCTACCCGACATGGCTCTTTAATGTTGTAATGGTAAAGAAGCCTAACGGAAAATGGCTCATGTGTGTCGATTACACCAACTTGAACAAGGCTTGCTCAAAGGATAGTTTTCCCCTCCCACGAATCGATCAGCTAGTTGACTCCACCGCAGGCCACAAGCTCCTCAGTTTTATGGACGCCTTCTCGGGATACAACCAAATTGCCATGGAGCCGTCCGATCAGGAGTACACATCTTTCACCACAGATAAGGACTTGTATTGTTATAAGGTAATGCCGTTTGGTCTAAAGAACACCAGGGCCACTTACCAGAGACTGGTTAACGCCATGTTTGCAGATCGTATCGGTAAGATCATAGAGGTATATGTGGACGACATGCTCGTCCAAAGCGCGACCATTGAAGATCACATTAAAAACCTGGGCATCGTCTTCGACATCTTACTCCAATATGGCCTGCGTCTCAACCCGGACAAGTGCATGTTTGGCGTAATGGGAGGCAAATTCCTGGGTTTTGTAGTTAGCGAGAGGAGGATCGAGGCCAACCCTGAAAAGGTACAGGCAATCCTCAATATGGCACTACTAAAAACTAGGAATGAGGTCCAGTCCCTCACCGAGAAGGTTGTCGCTTTTGCTCGATTCATATCGCGTTTAACCGACAAGTGCGCCCCATTCTTCAAGCTCCTCAAAACTCACCATACCGAGACGATCAATTGGGGACCCAAACAAGACAAGGCTTTCCAGGGCCTCCGAGACTATCTGGCGTCAGTACCCACTCATTCGAAACCCATCCCAAGAGAAGTTCTATACAACTACCTTGTCGTATCAGTCACCACGATCAGTGCCTCCCTGGTCAAGCGAGAAGATAGCAATGAGCTGCCAGTCTATTACACCTGCAAAGGGTTCAACAATGCCGAGTCCAGGTACTCAGATATCTAGAAATTCGCCCTTACACCCCTCACGGCTGCTCGACAATTACGGTAATCTTTCCAAGCGCACACGATACATGTCTTGACCAACCAACCCCTGAAACAAGTTCTCCAGAAACCAGAATCTTTGGGAAGACTGGTAAAGTGGTCCAGCGAACTCGGCAAATTCAACATTCATTACAAGTCACGAACAGAAATTAAGGGGCAGGCTGCCGCAGACTTCCTCACTGAGTTCATACCCGAAGATATCGTACCCTCGGACGAGACTGTCTCGGAACCCCATGCCATGTCCCTATGGACTCTCTACATGGATGGATCCTCTAACAGTAAGCTCAGTGGCGCCGGGGTGGTCTTGACTGACCAAGAGGGGAATACATAAGAGTATGTGTTACAATTCAAATTCAAAGCCTCAAACAACGTAGCAGAGTACGAAGCACTAATCACTGGCATCCAGCTGGCCAAGGAATTAGGAGTCACGAGACTAGAAATCTTTAGTGATTCCCAACTCGTTGTCAACCAGGTCGGCGACGATTTCCAAGCCAAGGAGCCGTATCTATCCCACTACCAATCTCTTGCCAAGACTTTACTCCAGCGATGTCTCACCAACCATACAATCGCCTTGATCCCTCGGGCACAGAATAGCAAGGCAAACGTCGTCGCTAGGTTGGCAACATCGTCCCCAGACACCAATATGGGAAACCTTAAGTTGGAAACCTAGACAAACCAAGCATCGATAAGCCATTCTCGGAGATATTCCTGACCGAGAGTGTGGTGACCGAGAGAGGGGTCCCACAGCGCAGCCACTCCAAGCCAATGAGATCCCGATAACTCATCAACCCGAGAGCGCAAGGCCTTTCGGGTTTAGACTGTTGGTTCACAAAACACTTTCTTGGACCAATCACTCTAGCAACCTAACAACATATTTTCGAAAGCGGAATTTAAAGTGGGATAAAAGATTTGGGCTTACAATAGGAGCCCAACTTGGAAAATAACAAATCACAAAGTAAGAGCAAGTATGAGAGACGCACCCTAGGGTTACGGGTCTCTCGAAATTTTGTAAATTAGCGAGTAGAAAACAAGTAATTAAATAAGAGGTAAATAAATAAGTTACTTAAAAATCCAATAAGGGACCAAAACCCTGTTTTAACAAAGTCAAAGAGAAATGTGCCAAGGCGGGCCATGTGCCTCCTCTGTATGCTCCCCCACCACATACTCAAACCTGCACACTGTTGTAGGGGTAGGCTTTTGTCCTCGCATGCCCAGAAAGGGTCGACCCAACCATGCTAGGTTTGAAAATAATAATAATACTAATCAAAAATATTTACTACATAATATTGTGCACGTTTATCGAAAATACTTTAAAAAGAGGCAACCACAAACATTTGTTTCTTCTATAAAACATATGCAGCATGTTTCACACAACTTGGAACTCCGAAATACTTACCTGCTGGCTAAACTCAAATAAATCGGTGACCGACCTGGTTCGTCATCCTTCGAGAACCGGTCAACTACTCTGTAGTACTTCTGACTACAAGTAGCGAAAGTGTCCATTTCCTGGCCCTGAGTCTCCTATGACTGGTTCACTGTCTGTACTTACCTTTCCTCAACAAACATAGGAGCACAGCCCCCTCCAGAGGTTCACGGTTATCTACATCGTGGGATCCCTATGAATGTACGCATCTAGGTACCATTCACTTTCAGGTCACAAGTACAAACATATGATGAGTACAGTATCTCAACATACAAGTCTAGCCTCGGTTTTCGCAATAAGCAATTATTAGTTATGGAAACACGAATATCATGAGGCATCGACTAATGAACATCCAAAAACGTACTTATAGGCAACATATTAATATACTAGAGCATTCCACATATAGAAAAGCCTCTAATAAGGAAGGGACAACTCACCCTACCTGGAATTGGAGTGCTCATCCATATTCGGGTTCGTTCCCGACTTTCGATCATTTGTCCAAATCCAAGTGCACATGTTCGAGTCCTTTAACAAAAACTAAATCCGATAAGTACTCAATTCATAACTCATTTGCTTAATTTCTTTATGAGTTACCAATTTAACTTGAATCGATACTTAATGGTAATCATTCCCGAACAATTCACTTAACATAGTAAGCTTATTCGGGAGATGGTGATCACACTTCTTTCCATGTTAAAATTTCGGTCAACCAGTATGACTTCATTTTATTTAGCTTTTAAACCTTAAGTAATTAAATAGTAATTACCATTCCCGAATGATTTCGCCTTTCAAACTCCTTTCAGGATATGGTGATTATACTTATTTTCTTAAAGTATTCCAAATCAACCGGTTTGACCCTTTTTACTTAATCATTAAATAATAGCAAATAAATAGTAATTACCATTCCTGAATGATCACATTCTTACGATAACTTCGGGATATGGCAACACTAGAGTACTCCAATTTTTAACCTTATTTCATGAACATTAATCCAATATCCTAATTTAGTTCAATCAAATAAAATCCACCATTTTCATTAACAACACCCTTCAAACTACGGTGATTACTCACTTCCTTTAACATCAAACACGATTTTAGTTAACTTGTCAAAAATCACAAAAGTGGTCTCTCTTTGTCCATTCTTGTAAAACAACATTTTCCCAAAATTAATAACAGCCAAACCAATTTAATTGACAACCCAATTCTCTCCATACATTCAAGCATTCAACCATTCAAGCAGCACACCAAATTTCACTTCAAAATACAATTACCACACCAAATCCCATAGCTTGTCAGAGACCAATACTCACCACTTCTTCTTCTCCAAAACATACACCAATTTCGTTGTAGCTGCAATTCCACCACCAACCTTTCAAATCCCTAGCAGAAATTATACCATCAATTAACAATTCCCGCAACCAATT
Organism: Rosa multiflora; assembly: GCA_002564525.1. Classification (NCBI taxonomy): domain Eukaryota; kingdom Viridiplantae; phylum Streptophyta; class Magnoliopsida; order Rosales; family Rosaceae; genus Rosa; species Rosa multiflora. The sequence continues at coordinate 27,815 of BDJD01003156.1, read as the reverse complement.
CCAAATCCAAAACATAGTTCAAGGTTCTTACCCTTCTGTCGACATCAATCAAAACTATCACAGGAGCTTCTCCTCTCCAAAAATCCCAAATTTGCAGACTCCTCAAAACCTCACATCTCATATTAAATAATCAGGTTAGGGCTTTGATTCGTAACAACCAAAGGCTTTATCCAAAGACAGGTGACGAATTCACCTAGTAGAGAAGGTATGGAAGTTTAGCGGTGGAGCACAGAGGCCTTATGTCGGCTCAGGTCCGAGCTAGAGGTCGGGGGTCTAAGGCTTTGGCGATTGAGGCGACGCTGATCCTATTTCTGGAGGTGGTGTCACTCAGGTGAGGCCGGAGAACGATGAATCGATCTCAACAGAAGCAGAGATTCCAGCGGCGCTCGTGCAGCCTTGTCCGGCTTCGGTGGATGGCTAGACCTCTGGGTTTTCCTCCTCCATGTCTACTGAGCCAAGAAATAGCGGCGGTGTGAGCGAGATTATGGTCGGAATTCAAGGAGAGATGACCTATAGTGGTTTCATAGCTTCGGGAATCGCGTGTGAAGGTTGGGGTTGATGTATGGTGGCGATTCCAGGTGGGTTTTAGCCTGGTTTAGGTGCGGCGTCGACTGGTAGAAGTGGTGTGATGAGATGGTGGCCGGAGCTAGGGTCGCCGGTGGTGGCAAAGGGAAGAAGAAGAGAGTGAGCAAGAGGTCAGGGGAGAGAGAGATGCGGCCGAGAGGGAGATAGGAGAGTTTTGAGGTTTTAGGGTTCCTATTCCTATTTATACAAGTGTGTGAGAAATGTCGATTTTGCTCTTTCGACGAGTTACAAAACTCCTCTAACTAACTGCTTTCGGTTTTGAGCTCGTAACTTTTTTTTTATTCGTTTTTCGTCAGAAACTTCCTAAGTTAATTCTCGACTTCGTCATAGGTCCAAAACTCGATTTGCTTAAACATCCAATTCATCTCTTTGTAAAATAACTCCGACAATCCTTTATCTCGGTAACACTTGGTGATCTGTTTGGCTCAAAAGGAAGACTGTGGCCCAAACTCATATTATAAGGTCCAAATCGTGATCTCGAGACCAAAATATTCTACAATGTCATTCCTCCACTTAAATCATTTTGCGGAAAAATCTAATTGGTGAGAAATTACCTTCTAAAAATTAAATAAAATTTTCAGGGGCTCACAGAGAGCGAGCATCCACCTTCATGGATGGACCCCTTTATCAACTACCTCTCTAGAGGTATCGAGCCCCAGGACAAGATTATCGCCACCAGGCTCTGTAGAAGAGCAACGCTGTACACGGTACGAGACAACAAACTATACAGGAAGGGCAAGTCTTTCCCCCTGCTAAAATGCATCTCCCTCGAAGAGGGACAACGCGTCTTACTATCGCTCCATAGCGGAATTTTGCAGCAATCAGCAGGTGCGAGGAACCTTGCATTTAAGGCACTGCGTACAAGGTACTATTGGCCTACCATTGAACATGACACGAAATGTATCGCTAGCGCCTGCCTTAAATGCCACCAGTTCTCCAACTCCCCTCTTACACCATCAGTACCACTCTCGATCATCATCGCCCCTTGGGCATACTGCCAGTGGGGCCAAGACTTCATCGGCAAGTTCCCAACAGCACTGGGATAGCTCAAATTTGCCATCGTCGCAGTTGACTACAACACCAAGTGGGTCGAAGCCAAGGCTTTAGCCATGATCACAGTTGCCAAAGTCATTAACTTCCTGTGGAAGAACATATACTGCCAATTCGAAATCCCCGAGACCATAATCACCGATAACGGTGCCCAATTCGATAATGATAGTCTTAGGAGCTTCGTTGTCCAGTATGGCACGTAGATCCGATATGCCTCCCTGCACACCCACAAACAAATGGACAAGTCGAAGCTGTCAATAAGATAATCAAGCAGAACTTAAAGAAGAGACTCGACGACGCTAAGGGCTTGTGGGCCAAAAAACTCCCCGAGGTGCTATGGGCGATAAGAACGACCCCTACAAAGGCCAATGGCGAGTCCCCTTTCTGCTTGTCCTTCGACACCGAGGCCGTAATCCTTATCTAGCATGTGGTACGTAGCGAGAGGGTCACATGTTTCGACCCACTCACCAACTCGGAAGGGTTGAACCTCAACTCTGATATCTTGGAAGAGTGCTGCGAGGGAGCCCACCTCCGAAATATCAACAATAAGTAGCGTATCGCTCACTATTATAACGTCAAAGTCATGCCTCGCCTCCTCTCTGTCGGGGACTAGGTGATGAAGAAAAGATGCCAACCCCAATGGGGTTCAAGGCCACCTGGGAAGGGCTGTACAAAATCATCGAGGCCGTCAGACCTGCTACCTTCTACTTGAGGGGAACAGATGGTATCACATTCCCACATCCGTGGAACATCCAGCATCTCTGATACTACCTGAAGTAGGGCAGGGGTTCTGAGCTCACCTTTGCAACGCTATCGCACCCACCCTCATGCTTGTAAGCGTCAATATTATCTCTTTTTACCTTTTAGTCAAATATATTTTGTTGCTGCCTTCGTACGGTACTATATGCTATGATATTACGTATACATCTCATGCTCTCGTAACGAGTGCAACACTCCTAATCGCTACACCCACTTAACGTATCAATAGAATGTTAACGATTATCACCTTCCGACCCATGATGGGTCACTTCTCTTTCATCATTATCGCCATAGGCTTTATGATGGCTACCATAACACGCTACAGGCAAGGGCATGCTGTAGAGCAATCCCAACTTATTTCCTATAAACCAACGAATGAAAGAGTGTTAATGCGATTTTGCACACGGCCGGTCCCGATGACACAACAAAATATTGTCCCTCGCAAACCCTTGCACTGCCAGTGGCGATCTAATGAATGAATGAATGAATGTTACGTGATACACCAATGAACGAATGAATGCCACGCCATACTCCAAAGGATCCAACGAATGAAAGAATGTTAATGCGATATCGCTCACGGCCAGTCCCGCTGACACATGAAAATGTTGTCCCTCGCGAACCATTAAGCTACCAATGGCGATCCAATGAATGAACGAATAAATGTTATGCGATACGCCAATGAACGAATAAATGTTATTCGATACGCCAATGAACAAATGAATGCTACGCAATACGCCAACGAATCCAACGAATGAAAGAATGTTAATGCGATATAGCTCACGGCCTGTCCCACTGACATAGCCAAATGCTGTCCCTCGCGAACCCTTGTGCTGCCAGTGGCGATCTAATGAATGAATAAATGAATGTTACGCGATACGCCAATGAACGAATGAATGTTACGCGATACGCCAATGAATGAATGTTACGCGATACGCCAATGAATGAATGAATGCTACACAATACACCAATGAATGAATGAATGCTACGCGATATGCCAATCAATCTATGAATGAATGAATACTACACGACACGCTAATCAATGAATGAATGTAACGCGATACGCCAATGAATGAATGAATAAATAAATAAATGTTACGTGATACGCCAATCAATGAATGAATGTTAAGCGATGCACCAACCAATGAATCAATGAATGTTACGTAATACGCCGACCAATGATTGAATGCATAATAATGCGATATCGCTCATGGCTGGTTCCGCTGAGGAAGCACAGTGATGTCCCTCGCGAACCTTCGCGCTGCCAGTGGCGATCAAATGAATGAATGGGTAATGCTATGAGATACGCCTCCGAATGAATGAATGAACGTTAAAGATATGCGATACTCCGCCGTCAATGAATAACTGCTACACGAGTCTCCATGAATTAATACCTAAACTATGCATGATACGTCTCGACGAGTGAGATCATGAATGCTACGTTATACTTCGCCATGAAGCAACTGAATGAATGGTGGACGATACGTCACCACGAACAAAGTTATTACCACATGACACATAGCGATTCCTAAGCCCCTTAAACACTGCAACGATACGAGATGTAAGGCAGCAACGAAAAATGCCAACGCGGTACCACTCCAAACAGTATTACCAATGTTAACGCCTCGCCACTCGCTCTCGCCTCTAGCACTGATTATACCACCTTGAAATATGGCGCCTACACTCGCACCTCCACTACGGTGATAAGCGATACACAATAAAACCTCATACAAAAATAAAAGGTGATACAGAAGATTGAAGAGGGTTGATAGGCTGGCCGGTCAATGGTGGGAAAGACTGGGGGGCAGTTCCGGCTCACCACTCTTAGTTTTCTCCGTATCACCACCCGATCTCCATTATTGTAGCCCGCCGCACCTCCAACAATCTTGGTCCTTGGGTTTCTCACTTGGAAGGCTTTTGAGTTTCGCAGAGGCATAGATTGCGCAATCCCCAAGCTGGTGATGAAGCCGAGTCCTTGTGAGATTAGGCTATAAAGCCCATAACCCAAGATGAGATTAAGCTATAAAGCCCAGAAATCTGGCAGCACATAGTGCCTAAAGGGAAGAAAAGATTTCAGAAGCAGGAGCATAATGAAAAACAAAGCAAGCGCCATGTTGAAAATATGATCAACCCATTTCCTTACCTACCTATTTATAGGGGAACGCCACCACAACCACCCAACTCCAGACGAACAATCGTCGTGCTGCCTTAATGACCTACATTAATAACAAGGCAACAAATCAACAAAGCAATAAATATATTCAACGCACCAGGGACTATCGCCCAACACTATCAATTCCCTATAAACTTTAAGTCTCCCAATACCAAGCGGACATTCTAAAAGTCTGACCACTTGGTCAATTGTCTCAACAAAATCCAAAGCATTTACAAAGAAGAGTACACCTATTGCTAGCAAAAAAAAAAACAACACAGAAGCTAGGTCTCGCCCTCGGCACTACGTGTGTGCTCCTCTACCCGATCTAGCCCCTCCACTCCGTCTCGTACACCAGCATTCTCGCCTTGTACATCGCCCCTGATATCCGCGAGGGCCTCTCGCTCGCCAACAGCACCCTCCACCTCGAGATCACCAGCTTGTCCCGATGCACGCTTTGGCATAGGGGCTCCGGATCACGATCCCAGAACTCCAATCACCACTCGCTGCACTGGCCTGCCATCTTGCTGCTTTCTTGGTCTACATATCACGCACCATCTTCTCTTGGTCAATCCACCCAGCAGTGATTCCATCTCTAATCGAGTACAAGACCGTATCCAAGAAGGCTTTGTTCATCTTCTCTTGGAAATGGCTTGACCGGAGATAGAGATCCACCGCCTTGTCTGCCACATCCCGACTGGCCTTGCGGAGCATGTCCAGATGTGTCTCGGTAGCGGCGCATAGGTGAATGCATTCTTCGGCAAAGCCACTCCACCGAGCCTATTGCTCGCCTACCTCATTCCTGAGCCGCTCCATCTCTGCCTCCTTCTCGCCTGCCTCAAGCTCAACATCTCGTAGACGGTCAACCTCCCTTTGCAGATTACCAACCTGCCCCTCCAAATCCACCACACGATCAAGATAGAGAGCCAAACTCTCCAAGGCGGCCGCACGGAGCTCTAACTCGTCAAGAAGCCGAGGAAGTCATCGCTCCATTAAAGGAGTCAAACCTGGATCTTACCGGGAAGCTGTAACGGGCGGAGGATGGTCTAAGATTCCGATCAAGTTAGGGCCCGGGTTAGCGGGGTTAAAGAGAGTTTGCAGGACTTGGACAGGTGAGACCCCCGACAACCTCATCGCGAGAACCCCACTAGTAGATCTCGAGCGCGATACACTATCAACCAGAGACCTCTTACTTCCACGTGTGGCAATAGCAACACCAACTGGGGGACTCCCGAGGCGAAGCTGCGAGGCCATCCTTTTCCTCGACCTGACCCCATCAGTACGGGCACACATGTTTGACACTCGGGCTCCCTCCCCCTCGCCATCATGGGTCCCTGTCTCGGTAACTTGGACAACCCCGATTATACCCTCTGCAGGCTCAGGTTGCACCTCAACTGTCAGACCTGTCTCGCCAACAGCCTGGCTAGTCACCTCCGCCTCTCCACTGTCTTCCCTAATCACCTTTTGCAAGACAGGATTGCCAACCTCATTACCAAAAATGGTTTCCAGCTATTCCAGAACTGCATCCTGCACCAGGCGCGCATGAGCCCTGGTATTGCTCTGACGCCGCTCCACCTCCTCCAACAAATCCTCGACGGAGATCTCCACCTAAACCTTGGGCCCCGAGGCCCGAGCCATGTTACCAAGATCCTCCCCTCATGCTGGGACCCGAGGGGACTGACGCTAGCCACCACGCACTTGGGGACGTCCACTAGCCTCACTAGCTTGCATGGGCGGCCTTTGGGCATCTCGAGTCGGCTCCCGAGCACCGCCACCCTCATGCCCCTCAGCACCAGCTTCTTCCTCAGTCCGCTGATTGAAATACTCTAGCAGGGCATCGGGAAACCTCAGATACATCTCATCGGGCAGTAACATGCTCACCCAATGATCAGTCACACGCACTTTATCTGGCAAGTCAACATCTACTCACCTAGCCGTCTACGATTCTCGCAACAATCCCTGAATAATGGTATCGAGATTGATATCACTTTTGCTAGGGGCCTCTTTCGACATATCCGCTGCGAAATAAGCACAATGTCAACAAGCATACCACACAACATACAACACCACACCAAACAAAAAGAGAATCCCTCACCCAGAAACCTCCCCAACTCAAATCTCTCGTATATCGAGAGCCTACAAATATGATAGAACCCCCGCATCCCCTTGGAAAATGCACCCATCACCCTCGCTACACGCTTCCACTCCAACGTGGTCAAATCCACCTCCTGCCTCACTACGATGCACAAAAACGCTATTAGTACACACCAAAGGCAAGAAAACCCACCAAAAAGGCAATCACGATACTCATAGATGGGTTGGAATCGGCTCGGAGCCCGGTGCACCATATCAGGATCCTACCACCAGCAGCCCACTAAGCACAGCCTCCTCCACCAGTGCGCATAGATATTGGACGCCAAGTCCTCGATAACAATACGGCCGTGCGCCCTAAAGTTCACACAGCCACTATCGCCGGCTTTAGTGGAGTACTGCATCTTGAACATGGAATTGAACTCGTCGATACTGGGACACAACAACCTGCTAAGCTTCCATAGCAGTAACACCCCCATCATCTGCCTCAACGCATTGGGCGACAACTGCCCCATTGCTATGTTCAGGCAAGACAGCATATACTGCAACTCCTCCTATATCGGGAAGCTCAACCCACACCTAAGCTGATATTTGTAAAAGCATGCCCACCCTAACTGGGAGTGGCTGAACATTTCACCATCCCTCAAGGGGCGAAACAAAAAGGTTGTTCGGAATCGCCCAGGTGGTTCTCAACTCTGCGATCTACTCCTCCATCATACTCGGACCCGGTTGATCAATGGGTGTATCGCTAAGGAGCAACCGCCCTCGTGGCGAACACCGGATATCCAATACTTCAGCACCCTCCATTTCGGGCACATCAGACACCAGGGGTGTCACCCCCCGAATTTTGAATAACAAATTCAAATCCGAAACATGAATAACAACCAACAGAAATAACGTCCTGTATTTTTTTCTTAACCAGCGTCTCACAAACCATAAAACAAACCTCGCAGAAAACTGTCTCTTGAGTCAAATATTACAAAACCACCATAAATAAAAGTTACGCTCAAAGGAGTCTATAAAACACACCAAAATAGACTAAGTGCTGATGTCAACCCCGTTGCCCTACTCAGCTCGCTCTCCACCTTGATTATCCTGACCTGCAGGATTATCTGCTACACCGTTTGAATAGTGTACCGGGATTGCAACAACACAAAACCCGGTAAGCTTTTTGCAAAGCTCGTGATAAATAAGAAATGAACGATTGATTTAATAAATCACAATTCTTTTAAATCAAGTAAATCAATCCAACAATCCGAACACACACAACAATTCCAACAATTTAATCACCAACCCAACTCACGTGGCACAAAATACTCACAATGCAATAACATAGTTACCACCATGACCGTACTCCCACAACAGACTAGAGCTCTATCTGAATCGTTACTTGTCACCTTGGCCCAGGCGCAAGCATCCGTCGAACTTTGGGCATTTCTACCCCAGAACAAAATACTTCGTTTATCACAATGATAACCGTCGAACTTTGGACATTGCTACCCTCAGAACAAAACACTCTGGTTATTATAACCATCGAATTTTGGACATTTCAGTCCGCAGAACAAAATATAAACAGAATCCCACCCGATTCACAATATCAAGTCTCCACCCAAATCATACTCACAACAATACCAATTATCACAATATAACCGAAATCATCAAAACCCACATATTTCAAGGTCACACCATTCCGTATAAAATCACTTAAATATATATATACGTAATCATCCACTCAGGAATGACTACTAATACCAACTATAGTTCACAACTATAGTTCACAAGCAGTAAAACCAAGAAATTCATTTTCTTATATACTTTAAAACTCATTTTCTTAAAACCATTTTCTCACACATAACAAATAATTGTGCAATAAGGAAATTCGGTTCGTAAATGAACCATGTGAGATTTACTCACCTCTAATCCGGCTGCGTCTTCTTAACAGCTCGAAATATGAACACAAATCGTCCGCCAAATCAAACCGTCAAACACCTAACCAAATGCGACTTGAATTTAGCCAACAACTCATAACATAAATAAACTATGATCTAACGGTCGGATCAAAATTAAACGATGATCCAACGGTCGGATCATCACAGATCGCCCTTAGGATCATCCTCCTAAATTATCACGAAGATCCAACGATTGGATCTTCCTGAATAGCCTTTACTAACATCTCCACAAATTTATATGAAAATCCGACGGTCAGATTCTCACGAATCACCTTCCAAATCATTACTTCATAATTATACGAAGATTCAACGGTCGGATATTCGCCTGTGAACACACAAAGTCATCGGGACAGTCATACGATCAACATAATAAAACTACAAGTCCATCAGACGGTCTGATCTTCACATATCACAAATCGAACGATCGAAATCGATCAAAATTGTAAAATTCATAACTTAATCATACGATCTCCAAAAATTACATGCTATATATCAAAATGATTGTATAAACATGTAGAACATAAAAATGGGCAGAAACTACCCTTGGGACCCCCGGAGGTGGCCGGAAAAGGCCGCCGGAGTTAGGGCCAGATCCGCCGCCGACCATCGCCTATGGTGTCGGGGCCGAACTTTTCCGCAACAACACGCCTCAATCTCTTCTGGAAACTTGCTCTAATCCTCAATCTGAGTTCACCAGTTCAAGAAACACTCAAAAATACGTCCTGTAGCTCGAGATATTTGGATCCATTGCTCTGTTTCGATCCGATCGGGGTTGAACTCCAGCCGCCACCAGAGACAGCGCCGCCGTGCAAGGATGCCTCTGGGAGTTTCAGAAGGTTGAGGCGAACTTGAGGATGAAGTTTGGGAAGGATTCGTGACCGGAGCTCGAGATATCAAGCTTGGAATCAAATCAGGGTTAAACGAAACCGGGCTCTTCGCCGCCGCTGCCGGCCGTTACGCTACCCAAGACTGCCACAGGCAGCTGCGCAAGGCCGAGACGAAGCTAATGGAGGTGGTCCGACTTCTTGAGGTGGCCTGAGGAGGGAGAGATCGGCCGGAGAGCCTTGTGCTCTATTTTCGGCTCATTTCGGCCGAGAGAGAGAGAGAGAGAGGTCGGCTGCCCAAAAAGGAAACCCTAATTCTAGCAACGTTCCATTTATATATATACCCAATTTGGCAAATTTTCCAAATGCTATAACTTCTTCATACGAACTCCGATTCTTGCGTCCTGCATATGCACGAACTCGTATCGATGGGCTCTACAACTTTCATGAAGGAAGTTTTCCCAAATTCCGTACGTATAAAAAGTCGATTTTCACGACCCCCCTAAATAACGTTTGTTTCGAAAATAAACTCATTCGAAACCAAATTTCTCACACAACAACATACGAATCATGCCCAAAATTCATATATCATATAATTGAACAAATATCAAATTACGAAATATTTAACTGAGAATTTCAGGTCTTCACAAGGGGTTGCTCAACCCTACTCAGGACTCCGCGAGACAAACGCTCGCCGCTTCCTCGAGAACTCCCCCTGATACTCCCACGAGGAGCTCCCCCACTACCTGCTAGGGAAGCACCCGCACCACCTCCCCAGGAACCACCGGCGATGCCCTCGTGGGGACCACCTCCACTGAGTCTGCGAGAGGCTCCATCCCCTCCACCACAAGAGGTCATTTCCCCTCTACGAGAGGAACCCTCTCGCCTACCGCGACTGCGGTTCTTGCGTGCCATACTTCGTACAGATAACTAGTCAGTCATTATCTTTTTATATCGCCTTCCTCAAGACTATCCCGCAAAATTTCAAACCTTCAAACCCTATCCAGAGCAACCAAGTAAGGCTTCGGCTGACCCGACACTCAACCCCTCTAACTTAGAAACTGCCGGTAAATCACTTTCCCGGATTTTGACCCCTCACAAGACCCACGCACACTAATACCCTCAGATAATCCCAGAAAGGTCCAGAGACGGCGTACCTGTTCACTCCTCCGATCAAAACACAGAGACAATGATGACCACTTCACGTCCAGCTAAGAGCTCTCCACACAACTATGGCCCCAATCTCACCTAGTTCCTATCTCAAGCTCCAACATGAATGCAGGAACAATAACCATCTCCACATCTCTCCTCTGTCCTTTTATCAGGACCTCGAGAGCACCGGGAACGTTGGACGTGTAAGGACGACGACCCCAGATTTCACCACGTGTCCTACATCCCTATGCATTACAGAGGTCATGTACCGTCGCCTCGGCTCCGAACCACTAAGCCATTATTACAAGTTACGGACTCCAATACACCGATCTTCCTGCACATGAAAGCAAATAGGATCACCACACGTGTCACCAGGGCATAGCCTATGTGCTAAAAGACTCATGTAACCCCAACCACCGATTCACGATAGCGACACAACATTGAATGCCAACACGACCTAGTCACCCCAGCCAAGACTCCTCTTCAATGGGACTTGGGGGACTCGGGGTAGTGGTTGTACGGAAGCCACGTGACATAAACTCGCCTTGTACTTCCGATACTTTCACCAACGACAAACTCCCCACCTAAGAGAACTCTTGACCTGGGACTTGGGGGACTTGTTGGTATTTACATACCTCCTAGGCACAAGTATCAGAAGCGCAAGACTCGTATCACCAATATACCAGCGAGATAAGCTCCGTAGCTGAGAGTTTCGATACCCCTTGGGCGATATCGGGATCCCGAGCATCCCATACAGAAAGAAACGGAACCAAGCTCCCACAAACCTCCTACATTAAGGTCATCTCCAACAACCTAAAGAGGTAACTGTTTACTATCACTTTCCATTATCACTATCTTACCCAATACTGACTTAAGCATCTGAGCGTTGAAGGCCGGCACACCCGGTTTTCCCTTTGACCTTCGTCTATTTTGCAGATAAGTGAGACTGATAGTGATAGTAGCAGACTGATACAACCCGTGTTCAGTTGCACCAGACTGCTCCCGAGACCATTGAAACAATTCCTCTGTGACTACGATGATTAGATCGTCACAAGTAATAAAAGGGAGAGGAACTGCCAAATTTTTGTTGCCTAATGGCACAACATTTCAAGTCACAGACGCTCTATGCACCAAGAGCTAATCGAGCCTTGTTAAGTTTCAAAGATATTCGTGCCAACAGTTATCATGTAGAAACACACTATGAGAATGGAACTGAATACCTTTATATTACCTCTAATGAATGTGGAAGGAAACACATGTTAGAGAAACTTATGAGTCAATCTAGTGGACTGTACCTCACTACTATTCGGATCATTGAATCCTATGCTATCACCAACAATGAAATGTGGGACACTGACTCATACAGGCTTTGGCATGACCGCCTAGGGCATCCAGGTCGTGACATGATGATCCGTATTTTAAAGAATTCACACGGACATCCCTTTTTTTTAGTGAAAAATAAAATGGGACAAAAATCAGCCACATTGCAAGGTGTCGGTCCTAGTACTGCTCAAATGCAGTCATTGTCTTCTGAAGTACTAGAAACACTACCTCCCTCCCATTATGCCTTATTGACTATTTCAAAGGCACATCACTCATTTTGCAAAGCCTGCTCTTTAGCAAAAACAGGATTGAGACCTTCCTATGCTAAAAACACGAAACAAAACATTTCATTCTTACAAATGATACAAGGAGATATTTGTGGACCTATCCATCCATAATGCGGACCATTCAAGTACTTTATGGTTCTGGTGGATGCTTCGACACGCTAGTCACATGTCACTTTATTGTCCACAAGAAATGCTGCAATTGCAAAACTCCTAGCACAGATTAAACGTTTAAGGGCTCACCACCCTGATCACCCTATCAAGTCTATAAGGCTTGATAACGCTGGAGAGTTTACATCAAAAACATTTGATGATTATTGCATGTCTATCAGGATCGATGTAGAGTATCTTGTACCCCATGTGCATACACAAAATGGACTCGTAGAAACTACCATCAAAAGGCTATAGATGGTGGCTAGGGCACTGGTTATGCTCACCAACCTGCATATATCTGGCTGGGGTTATGCAATATTGCACGCAACTTTACTTATTCATTTCAGACCCACTGCTAGCCAACCATTTTCTGCGTATTAGTTGGTAACTGGATATGAGCCTGACATTTCACACTTACGCATATTTGGTTGTGCAGTATATGTGCCTATTGCGCCACCACAGCGCACCAAAATGGGTCCTCAGAGACGATTAAGTATTTATGTTGGATATAAATCCCCAATAATTATCTGCTATTTAGAACCCTTGACAGGTGATCTCTATACAGCTAGATTTGTGGATTGTCACTTTGATGAGACAGTCTTCCCGTCGTTAGGGGGAGATAGGAAAAAGGATTTTCTAGAGGAACGACAGGAATTGTCGTGGTCTATCCCCACTCTGTCTCATCTTGATCCCCGCACTTCATAAAGTGAAAGTGAAGTGAAAAGAATAATCGATCTTCAGAACCTAGCATATTCGATGCCTGATGCGTTTACTGATATCGTAAAAGTGACAAGATCACATATACCAGCTGCAAATGTGCCTGCAAGGTTAGAAGTCCCCAACAAGGGGCACGGTGCAACAGATAGAGGCACTGCAACCACACTTAGTGGAGGTGTGGTTGAGGCCATGGCTCCCCAAAGGAAGAGGGGGAGGCCACTTGGTTCGATTGACACTCACTAAAGGAAAAAGAGGGCGAGTAAGGCACAAACCGATCTATTAATCATCAATATAGAGAATCCCTCTCATGAGATTGTCTCTGATTATAGTTATGTCCATGAATCAATACTGGAGGACGCTCCGATGTTTGAAATAATTCCAGAGAACAAAGAAATCTCAATGGATTATGAGGGTGCGTATAAGTTGATAGAAAGATCTTCCATACACATTGATGATGTATTTGCATACACTAGTGTTGCTCAAGAAATCATAGAGCATGATGATATCGAACCACACTTTGTTGCAGAATGTCAACAAAGAGTAGATTGGCCTAAATGGAAAGAAGCAATCCAGGCATAACTAGATTCTTTGGCAAAGAGACAGGTTTTTTGTCTGGTAGTGCTAACCCCACCAAGTGTAAAGCCTATAGGAAGCGCACTGAGAAGAATGAAGTCCTGAGGTACAAGGCTCGCCTTGTGATGCAAGGTTTCTCACAATGCCCTAGAATTGACTATGAGGAGACATACTCTCCTGTAATGGACGTTATAACGTTCCGCTACTTAGTTAGCTTGGTAGTTTTCGAAGCATTGGAAATGCAGCTCATGGATGTGGTTACTACATATCTCTATGGGGATCTTGATTTAGAGATATATATAAAAATGTCTGATGGCCTTACATTACCCAAGTCAAGTGACTCTAAACCATGGAGTGCCTCTAAACCATGGAGTGCGTTTGTAATTAGGTTGAAATGCTCATTTTACGTATTAAAACAATCCGGGCGGATGTGGTATACCCGTCTAAGTGACTACTAGATTGGGAAGGGATATAAGAATGATGAATTGTGCCCTGCGTATTCATCAAGAAAACAAGTTCCGGATTTGCAATTGTAGCTGTATATGTTGATGATATGAACATAATAGGTACTCTTGATGAAATAAGAGAAACCGCGAGCGACTTGAAATCTAAATTTGAGATGAAGGATCTTAGGAAAACTCGATTCTGTCTAGGCCTTGAACTAGAACACCGAGTTTGTGGAATACTAGTCCACTAGTCTATGTATGTCCAAAAGATGCTCAGGCGATTTAACATGGACAAAGCTCACCCTGCTACCACTCCCATGATCGGTCAAAGCTTGAATGCAAGGAAAGATCCATTTCGTCCAAAGGAGATGACGAAGAGGTGTTGGGAGCTGAAATTCCCTATCTAAGTGCAATTGGCGCATTATTGTACCTAGCCCAATGTACTCGACTAGACATTGCATTCTTAGTGAACTTGTTAGCTAGATTTAGCTCAGCGCCAATGCAACATCACTGGAATGGTATCAAGAACATTTTCCGATACCTAAAAGGAACCATTGACTTGTTCTTTCCCTACAGAGAGACAAGAGGGGCCGCAGATGGAACTGCAATCCCTAAAGGAAATGTTGATGGCAAAAGCGCCACTCACTATACCGAAACGCCAAATGATGTTTTGGTTGGTTTTGCTGATGCTGGGTACCTCTCTGACCCACATAAAGGTCGTTCCCAAACTGGTTATGTATTTACCATTGGGAACAAATCGATATCTTTGAGATCAACCAAGAAAACCCTTGTGGCTACCTCCTTGAACCACTCAGAGATCATTGCTCTACATGAGGCGGTTCATGAGTGTGTACGGTTAAGAGCTATCATTACATATATTCGAGGGACTAGTGGTTTGAGTTCTAATACTGAAAAGTCTACTTGCATTTATGAAGATAATGCAGCTTGCATCGAATAGATGAAGCTAGGATATATCAAGGGTGATAATACAAAACACATATCGCCAAAGTTTTTCTACAATCAGCAACAACAAGCCCTCCTCAAGATTCAAGTGAATCAAGTAAAGGTCTGAGGAGAATGTGGCAGATTTGTTCACCAAATCATTGCCTAACACTACTACAAAAATTGAATCAGACGACCGCTAAAAACTGTCGTCTGATATGGAGGTAAAGCATCGTCTATCGAGGCGCCGTCTGATGAAGATCGATTGTAGCGAACTGTCGTGTGAAGGGCTCGGCAGCATGTTGGCCCCCTGTCGACAGCATTAGCTGTTGTGTGACTATTATTCAGACAACAGGTACCCTTAGCAGCTGTTGTGTGATTGCAAATTACACGTCGCTTTATTTTGTGGCCGTTGTGTGAGTTTAAGTCACACAACGCTCTTTACAAGGCATCTGTTATCTATTTTGAATTCAGACGACGGTTGTTTATTTTTGTGCGCGTTGTGGGACTTTTATTCACACCACTCTTTTTGCTTGTAAGCATCCATTGTCTGTTTTGTTTTGAATTCAGACGACGGTTGTTTATTTTTGTGCGCGTTGTCGGACTTTTATTCACACCACTCTTTTTGCTTGTAAGCATCCATTGTCTATTTTGATCTCAGATAATAGAAAATTAGCTAGATGTAGGCTTTCACACGACAGTCCCAAAATCAGTAATTACCAAATGAACAGTAATTAGATTAATGTATATATAGATCAATCTAATATGGTTATAACCTACATGATTGTACCTAAATGGATTACACAATGCAAAATAAGGAGCGTATCTGTATATGCAACTCCAATAGCAAAATAAGGAGCACATCTATATATGCTACTCCAATGGAAAAATAAGTGAAGAAATGTACTTTAAATCATCACTTCAGACCACAAAAACGCATTTCTTGCCTATTTCACATCAGAGGGTGTAGGCCATGAGCAACTGCAGACTTTACAACTTGAGGATGTTCTTCAACACATAACTTGCGAGCTCATCACCTTTTCTGCAAAACCCAAGTTTGTATCATGTATGATGTCCCTCCTATATCTCATCACAAAATAGCCACACTGTTTGTCATTTGGCTGTGATGGAATACCCTTCAAAAATACACAACATGCACCATATAAAGAAGACAACAAATAGCATATCATTCCGCTGTTCCACAACACATATACAAATACACAACATTCAAAATCCAAAGTTTAAGCATATATATATAGATAAAATTCTCATCAACAACCCATATTATATCTTGCCACAAAGTTTAAGCATTCAACAAAACAACTTATCAACCCCATTAAATTAACCAAGTTCAAAGAATCAATTGTAGGGTTGAATTGACTAACCTTCTTTTGCTATTAAAATTTTCCAGCAGCTTTTTGAGCTCCCTTTCTCTCTTACCCTTGCAATCTCCACAAGTTTCCTGCCAAAATGTAACAAAAGAGGTACTTTAGTACATAACCAATGGCAAAACGGATGCTTACAGGATCTTAGCATTTAAATAAACCTTGGTTAGTGGACTGGAAGAAAGTAACAACACTCATAGATAAAAAAAAATCTCTAAACTTCTCGAGTTTACTTATAATAAAAGCAGTATGCAAAACTGATGCAAATCACTATAAAATTGAACCAATATCAAGATTTAATTAGCAATTTCTACCGGTATGTGCAATGAAAATATAGGGTTGATGTATCCTCATCAACTTCTCATTGTTCAATCATTAACCAACCAAATGAAAATAGAACATCATAAAGAAAGTAAAGTTT
>BDJD01003156.1:0-10649 GCA_002564525.1 Rosa multiflora | reverse complement strand
TAAACTTGCGAATCAGAGAAACTCCAATGTTTGACAGGAAGCGTGGAACTCGTATACTTAATTGCTAATTTGCTTTAAACATTGACATTACAGTTCACAATGGGGTTGATTAAGTCAAGGCTAAATTTTGAGCTATTAAAATAGTCACCATTTATATATATGTTAGTTAAGCAGGAAGTCTCACTAACGACTAATATATATTGCTACTTTCCCTCTCATGAACAAAACTTTCTTGAGTTGACAATAAAATTTTTACGTCTCGAACCAAATATATTTCACATTAACATCAAGTCAACAATAAGATATGGTTACGAAGATATAGAATGGGCTGTACATGTAAAGGTATTTTATGCTCATGAGTTCATCTCATCGATTCCTGATGAGTATACAATTCTTACGATTACTAATTGTTGAGCAAACCCACAACACTAGTACGTGCTCTAAATTCTGAAACTGAATATTAGATCAAGGCAAGTAATTTTAAAATTGAAAGAATCTGTCCATTTTGTCCACAATGACAAGATGCAAGAACTATATATCAACAATCCTCGATACTCAAATGGATAACTAGATGTCTTACTTCTGTTTTAAATTCATTGTTCTTTTATTTATGCATGCATTGAAAATTTAGTTGACAATAATGCAAGCAGATGTTGATTCTGGTTTTCAAAAGTTCAATCTGTAATAAAGAGTTCATTTTGAATATAAGCTAAAAGCCAAAAACCCAATTTCACAGAGATAGAGGATTGCACTTTTCAGCTTCCATTTTGATTTAACTGTAAATTACCTAATTAAACTATGCATTTTGAATCAGGATTCAGTAATATGGTTTCCACTGCATAAACTCAAGAAGATTGTCATACATAACTAGATGATAATCACTAACCAATCCCTATATTTTCTTTTATAAATTTTGAATTGAGAAGTATTTTTACGGAGCATAACATAATATAAAATCTGCACAAATCCTCCAAAAAATATGAACTATATGCTTACAGAAAGCTACTAGATTCACAAAAGTAATTAAGCTCCATGGTTAAAGTAATGTATCCCAACATCAGAAACCAATTCTCATTGTAAATTCGACCAGAATAGCTGAAATAACCCAATATTCATACCAAGAACAGCAGGATCCATCATATCTAACCAAAATCAAGCACAAAATAGACCCACAATCAAACAGCAGAAAGAATCAATTCTATTCTATTATCATCAATTGGCTGGGTATTCCAGAAAACCAGATTTTCTGTCTTGGGTTGAATTTACCTTCTCTATTCCAGAAAACCGCATGATAATTACAACAATATATCGTAACTTGAGAGGACCCAAGTGAAAACACGATGTAATAGCAAAACTGAGTTACAGAATCGAAGAGAATCAACAGAAAGAAACGATTTCATACCAGAAATTTGATCTTGTAGCTAGGTGCGACGGGAAAAAGAAACAATTTGGTCTCCACTTGCCCCTAGGTGCGACGAGAACCAGTCGGAGAGGCTAACAGTGCTTCGTTCCAAGGGAATCAACTAGATCTAGAGAGGCTAAACTAGCATCATCTCAGTTCACCGTTCAGTCTCAGTTCACCAACTCAATCTCATTCTCAGAGAGATGAGATTGGTTAGAGAGAAGAATGAGGGTTTGGGAGACTGAGGGCTAGGCTGCAGAGTGAGGAATTTCGTTTGGCTTTGGGTATATTGAGATACAGAGGATTCCGGTTTTGGATTAGGTGTGTCGAGAGTGAGGCCACTGGGCGAGAGCTAGCTAGGTCTTGTTTTTGGATCTGTCGACAGTGAGGTGAGTCAATTAACATAGAGCAAGGGCTAGCTGTCGAAAGAGGGGTACGTTTTGCTATTATTTATTTCTTTTTGTTATGTTTTTTTCTCCAAGTTTTGGGGTTTCAGCCGGATTTGTGAGGCCCTATCAATTTGGACAAGGAATCACACAATGGGTTTACATAAGAACGTCGTCTGAATACAACCATTTAAATTTGAGCCTCGTCTCTTATTAATTGGACTTCCCGCCTTGAGGAGCTGGAGAAAGATGGAGGAGGGAAATTTCCCTCCTTTCTGTCGAACATATTTATTAGACGACAGGTTTTTTGTTTATCATCGTATGACTGACACATGTTGGGGAAAATTTAGGGCTTCAGATGGGTTTGGCACCACATAACTTGGTGGCAAACTTGGCGCTCAAATTTTTTTAGGGTCATACAACGGTTCTGTCCTTATACGTCTTCTGAATTGATTCATAATTCCATATCAGACGATGGATTTTCTAAAAAGAACGTCTAAAAAAATAAAAATCAATCACACGACGGAAAACTCTAGTGTGTCGTCTGATTCAATTTTTCTAGCAGTGTAAGGCCATATTTGAGAAACATGTGAAAAACATAGGAATGCGAAGACTTTCCAAGCTCCCTTGATTAATGTAAGAATTAGGGGGAGGTGTAGACGTCAGGGGGAGTCTACCACTCACATGTCATCCTCAAATGTAAAAGTTGTGTTGTGCTCTTTTCCTTTGACCAAGGTGTATTTGTTGTCCCACAGTTTTATTGTTACTTGGCAATGTTTTTAGTGAGGCAACAACTCATGCACCATTTTGTCTTTGACTTGGCACAAGGGGGAGTGTTAAAGGAAAAACACATTATGTACTTTTGTCAAAGAAATAGACGAAAAGGGAATCAAGGAATTGCAATCACATCACAATCAGTATTTACTATCATTATTGTAATTGATGTTAATCGATATTTCCATTGTAATTTCATCCCTATATAAAGAGGCTATGAAATGAAATGAGTAGACTAATTCCAATTGTCAATTTGCTTTTACATATTTATAAAACTACCACAATGTTTTTAATTTTTATCATTTATGAAAATATTACTTCATCCTATCCTTTAAAAAAAAAATTATTACTGCATCTAATCAACGATTGTTATTAATTAAAAACTACTACCATGAAACCAAAAAACTATTTTTTTTAAGAAAATGTGGATTTTATTTAAATTCATGCCAAGATGGTCATTCTACTACCTTCTAACTAGACAGATCAAAAAGTTGTAATAGGAGAACTATTGTGATATATAGGGATAAACCACCTATATTCGAACACAACGCGCACTTATTCAAGCAAGCCTATATCTATGAAGTAAACCAAGATATAGCAAATAGGAATAGCACCACATTAACCTACACTTTTTCCATTCCATTCAAGCTAGAACTTGAAGGCTTTCTAGAGTACAGCATGCTCAAGACTTCCTCAGTAAACACTTTCTTTGCTTTAGAGGGGTTTTTGTTTTTTGAGCCCAAAGGCCTACCCTTCTTGGCAGTTGACTGCTCAACTTGCCCAGAACGGGCATCATCCCCTCTGCTAGCAATAACATGCCTTCTGGTGTTTTCACAAGTCCCAGGGATTTGACAATGAATTTAGATGTGAATTCTGGCACTTTCACCTTCTTGGTAGGAACAACTAGACTAGTCTTTCCTTAAAGTAGGTCAGACATGACAAACTGAATCTTTTTTAGGAGGTAAGGTAGGAATGTTCTCTCTTTGATTGTTGCTTAGTCTCAACAGTAACTAAAGCTAATGAGTTATCAATACTAGTTGGTTGCAGAGTTGCACTCTTAATTACAATAGGCTTTCTCACTTTGTTTGGTTCAGGACCACCAAACAATGATCTTCCCACTAGTGGTAGAATAGGAGTAGGTATCCCTTGAAACTGAAAAGTGCCATCTCCAGAATTGATTACCTTGTAACCCTAGAAACAAACTTGGTAACTCTAGCTTTCTTGCCACCGGTTTTTCAGCAGCTTTCTGCCCATGGGCTACAGGACAAACATCATTGTCATGGAATACAAGATTGTAGCTCTTGCATTTCCCAACAAGATTCTTGAAAAATAAAAGAACCTCATGTTCAACTCCTTATGCAAACTTGATAGATTTTTTTTTTCGGGAAAAAAGGTTTTGAAATAGCATGAGAAACCTTAACCCTAATTTCACCAGTTGAATCAAAAAGTGTCTGGTCAATACCAAGATACTTCCCTACAACTGAAGAAACATTGATAATAGTGTCTTTCTTCTAATATGTCGGTGACATGTTTGAAATACGCACCCAGAAGAACATATTATTCAGTTCAATCTCTTGCAGCGGTGAAACATTTTTCCTATGACTTAATTGATAATGTTTAAGTACAACTTAGGAGGAACAAATGTGATACAATTAGATTATTGGGACATTTTCCTATGACTTGATTGATAATATAAATCTTAAAAATATACTTATGATCGGTGCATATGTGTTCTTCTCTTTTGATGATTTTTTTTTACATAAAGAGAAATTTTAAATACACATCCCAAACTATTTAATACACATTCCTATTATTTTATATTTCAAATCATATTTTATAAGTAAATTAAATGACCAAAATAGACATCTATATATTAGAAGAAAAATAATAATAATCATATCTTCCTTATATGATTCTATAATTATAAACACAATAAATATCTACACATACATTCTCATTTAAAACCAGAATAAAGTTAGAAACCATCTAATTTAAATTTTTCTTAAATAAATTGTAATTAAATGGGGTGGGAAACCATATAATTTAGAATTTCAAAATCAATGGCATTAAAATTTTAAAACAAATCGCTTTACTCCCACGTTTAGTTCTTTTTTTTTAAGTTATGATTAGTCAATTTATTATCTAATATAAAATATCACATGTATAAAAATTTGTAATTGTTAATTTGTTTGACCATCCAATGACAATTTCATAGTTCTGCCATTGTGGAGAAACTATTGATTCAACTGTTCGACTCAAAAATTTTACACTTGATCAATATGGTGTTTGGTGGATGAGGACTCAAATAATACAAAATCTACAAGCACACTCAAATTGATAGCATTTTGAGACAACCTAAATGAGGGTTTTTGTTTAGACGAACTCGCCCCAAGCGCGAAGGAGGGGAAAAAACTGACAGTGAGCGTGCTTTCTCTCTGCCGAACGCCGCTGGCTTTTCCGCCGATGTGTTCCGGTTCAAGAGAGGATGGTGTTTATGAGTTATGGAGGGGTCTCAAGGCAGCGGTGTAGCTCTGGGAGGGAGGATGGGTCGTCATTTCCGGTTTGGGTAGACCGATTTAGATCTGTCTCTATCGGATCAAGGGCGAAGACAGCGGAGGTACAGCGATGGAACTCAAATTTTGGTAGTGGATTCTAATGTCAACGACCCTGCTTTTTAGGCTGTGGCTGATCAGATCTGAATGCGGCTGTGCCGATCCCTGAAGGGATCTATCTCGGTCTAGGCTTTGGACTTGTTTGAGGTCGTCAACTTGATGCAGGGGCTGTTTGCGGCGTGTCAGGGTGATGCAGTGGCATAGGGATTCAGCGAGGTGCAATTTTGATGTGTGGAGACGGTGTGGTGGCGTTGGGGCTGGCTGGCAGCAGGAGGGTTTGCCTGCCGCGCTTGCCCTGTGCTGGGGGTGGTGGTCAAACATCAATTCATTACAAGTTTGGCTGGGGCTTTCAACCCTAGCCCCAACAATAGACTACTCACACATATCTACATAAACTGGCATCAATATAATGGAAAACATTAAGCTATCAAAAGATAGAGTTTAGAAATGACTAGGGATGATCATGAGTGAAGGATGATGAAGTGGTTGATCATGGAAACTTTGTCATGAAGATGATGTGGTGGCTCCTCTTGTGCTCTAGCTTCTTCCTTGAACTCTTTCTTCAAGACTTGAGATGATGATTATGCTTGGTATATGTGAGATGTTATGAGTAGGGATGTAGTTGGGAAATGAAGTGGTGGAGATGGAGGTTTTGTGGAGGAGATGGTGGTAAATTGTGTAGAAAAAAGAGAGAGAAAATGATGTAGTGGCTAGTGTGGGTGATGTCTCTTCCTTGAGAGAATGGGTGCTTTAATAGATGGAGAGAGAGGTGTGAAAATTGTGTTGTGAAGCAAAAGGGAGCAGCTCACAACTTGCAAGGAGCATGGAGGTGGAGTAGAAAAGTGGTAATAGATCCCAAAATCAAGGGAAAATGGTATGGGAGAGATGGTGTAGGTTGGAGTAGAAAATGATGAGTGAGGGATGATCATTAAACCTAAAACATGATAGATATTTGAGTGTTGATGATGATGGACTCTTGGGTAATAGAGTGTTTGGTTGAATTGGAACCAAAAGCGTTGGAATTGGGTTGAGATAGAATGATGGTGAATGGATGTAATTGAATTAATAGATGTTATGGTACTCATCCTCCTTGCTCCTCCATAAATATGGCCGGAAAATACATGGCACCACCGTGAGTGGTGGTGCGCCGCCTCTTGTGCAGCCAAAACTGGTGGTACACGGAAAATTTACCGAAATTTCACTTTTTTCTCCTCTTGTTAAGATTTTCTACAAAACATGGAATTTGATTAGTCAACATTAAATTAGACTTTAGAACAAGTAATTTTCATGTTTTAGGGCACAAATATGTATATGAAATAGAGAAAAATGCACCATCAGTGCCTCAACTTTTGTGCACTGGCCAATTTGATACCCACACTCTCAATGGTATCAATGTGATACCTGAACCCATATTTCGCTATCGACGAGGTACTTCCGTCAGATTTCGCTGACGGCTGCGTTAAAAAAGTCACGTGCAAAGCGCGTGGGCCCAAAAAAAAGGGCAAACACGTCTTTTTACCCACACTTTGAAGCTGTTGAAGTACGAACTCTTCTCTCTCTCTCTCTCTCTCTCTCTCTCTCTCTCTCCGATCAAAACCTCCACTTTTCCTCCATTCTCATAATCATCCAAAGCAACCAATTCTCGGCATACGCTCTCTTGTCAACTCCTCCTCCACTGCCGGCGACACACCCGCCTACGCCCATACCCGAATCGACTAGAAGGAGACCCCGGCTGCCTATATCTTCAACCCATGACCCTGCCTTTTCTCTCCAGTCGGCTACACCTGCAAATCCACTACACAGGTGCAACCAAGTCTCCATCAAATCCAATACCCAAGGGGAAACAAAATGGATCTCAGGACCTCTCCTCCCTCCGACGTCGTTAAAAAACCGTCTTTCCTTCGACCCAATCGCTTCTGCAAAACCCACCAATTCTTCTGGGTTCGTGTATGGAAGAGAGAGAGAGAGAGAGAGAGCAGAGTTCGTATTTCTCTCTGATCATCAAATCTCGGCCGTGCATCCTGGCAGTCAACATAAAAGCTTTTCTCGGTGACCAACGCCCAATCTCCTCTCGGTATCGGAACCCAGCGAGGGTATTAGTGATGTCAACCTCTTGGTCTCGGCATTGGCACCAAACTCGGCCTCGGTGCCCCATCCCTCTTCGCACCTCCCGATCTCGGATTCAATTTCATGTGGCACCCTCGGCACCTCTGGATCTCGGTTTGTTCGGTTGTTCCTCTACTCTTATGTTAAAGCTTGAAGCTTTTAATGTGGGTTTGGATCAATGGGTTTCTCTCAAATTGGAAAATATTCTTCCGTAAGTGATTTCTGGGCAAGCATTGATTAATGGGTTTTTGATCTAGCTCGTAAGGAAAGAAAGCATAAAGCTTGAGTCTATGTTTACAAATGGTTTTTTGATTTTGAATGATGTCAAATGCCAATTTATTAGAAAATATATTGTTTTCCAGATTTGGTTTTGGTTTGGTTCGGTTAGGGTTGGGATCATTGAGCTGTATGTGACTTGTGGGAGGGTGGGTGATGCACAGAAGGTGTTCGATGAAATGTCTAAAAGAGATGTGATTGTTTGGAATTTGATGATTCGTGGGTTTTGCAAGAGTGGCAATGTCGATACTGGGTTGTGTTTGTTTAGGAAGATGGGTGAGAGGAATGTTGTTTTGTGGAACTCGATGATTTCGTGCTTAGAGCAGTGTGGGAGGGACAGTGAAGCTTTGGGGTTTTTTAATGAGACATGGGAGCAGGGTTTTGAACCGGATGAGGCTACTGTGGTGTCGGTTTTGCCTACGTGCGTTCGGTTTGGGGATGTTGATGATGGGAAATGGATACACTTTTATGCATATTCTAAAGGGTTCTGCAAGAAGTTGTGTCGTGGGGAACTCACTTGTGAGTTTTTACTGTAAACGTGGGGATTTGGATGTTGCATCTAGTGTTTTTGAACGAATGGCCCGGAAGGATGTTGTTTCCTAGAACTCTTTCATTTCGGGGTATGCATTTAATGGGAGAGGTGTACTTGGGATCAACTTGTTCAAGTAGATGATGCAGGTACTTAACCCATTTGATCAAGTTCCAAAGAAAATGGACTGATGTGATATTATGTTACTAAAGTTAATTTGGAGGGAAAGTTGTATGGCAAATGAATTTTGGAGGGAATCAGTTGTTGGGAGAAGCAAAGGGTCATTCAGGTCATTTGCCCTTTTTTTTAGGCCCACGTGCTTGGCATGTGACTTTTTTAACTGAGCCGTCAGTGAAATCTGACGGAAGTACCTCTTTTATAGCAAAATATGGGTTCAGGTATCACATTGGTAGCACTGAGAGTCTGGGTATCAACTTGGCCGGTGCACAAGAGTTGAGGCACTGATGGTGCATTTTTCTCTATGAAATATGATCCAACACGGTGTCCGAACGGGTGAAAACAACTCATCTTAATGTTGGTGGCGATGTTTGGTTATTAATAGATTGTTTATTTTCTCAACAAAAAAAAACAATAATAATACAAAACCTATTTCTAAGCATCTATATGAATGGAACAATAATGCATCCTTATGGATTTCCCAATAACTAACACAAGCAATTAATATGATCAATTATATAACACTAATATGTTAATATATACTAATCAAATTAAATAGTAGTCTTAATGTAGTTAAATAATAGTATATTTCACGGTTTTTTAGTTTAAGGATATTTTAGGTAATTTGGGTTGTGTATATAGTAAAATATTAGAATGAGAAATCAAATAGTAGGTGTATTGAGTAAAGAGTGTGTATTAAGTAATTATGGTTGTGTATTTAAAACTTCTCTTACATTTTTTTTAGAAGAAAACTTCTCTTACATAAATGACATTTTAGGGGATAAAAATATACAATAACTTGTAATAAAAAAAAAGTACGATAATTTGATTAATAATATAAATTCTTAAAAAAAGACTTATGAATAATTAGCTACCATATCGGTGGTGGAAAAAAGATAACCCCAATACTCCCGATATGGAAAAAAGATACCCCAATAGGTGGATCGATATGGAAAAAACTATTGTTGGGGGGGGGGGAGAGAGAGAGAGAGAGAGAGAGAGCCCCTTTCTACCCTTCCAAACCCTAGCCTAGCGCCGCCGTTGATGGGTGTTGTCTCTAGAGGCGTCTAGCGCCTCCTTTCCAATATTTGCCTAGGCGGATGAGCTTTCCCCGCCATAACTTCAAGCTGCACACCACTCGAAGGGACAATCTTCCAATAAAGGTGACTTCTGGTGATATGTTAGGTTGGACATTTATGGTGCCCTGGCTTCAGATTTGGGGTTCTCTGGTACGAATGGCGAGTGGAATCCAATGGACCCTTGATCTGTGCGCTGTTGAATCTAATTGGCAAGTGGTGGAGGAGAGATCGGTCAACAACGAGGCTGCTATCCTAGTTCATGCTGCAGACGCTAATGGTGCAAAAAACTGACGTTACTCTTGGGAGACTTAATTCATTTGGGTGCCCAAATCATTTGCCATGTCTTTGGGTGGGTGTTAGGCCCAAATAGAAATCTTTCAGTTGGGCTCCAATTATTCAAGGATTTGAATTTGGGAACCGAGAGATCCTTTTATCGATTTATAAAGTACTAATGCTTTGGGTGTGCTGCTCTTATTAGTAGGTTGATTGTTCATTATTAGATCCGATAATAATTATCAGGATAAGTGCAATGTGACTTGTGAGTAGCAAAATTGCATGTCTTGGAGAACAATGCAATTTATGCTGGAACGAGTCTAATTTTGATTGGTCGATCTATTAGTCTCTCGCATGTCCATACAGCAGATTCTAATGGTTTGCTTCACAAATCTCAATATCGTGACAATATTTCTATTATTGATAATTATCTTTAGGAGGTTGAGAATTTACCTTTGAAATTTGCTAGGTTTTATGCAGATGTTTCCAAGCTGTGTTCTACTGTATCGGGACAAATTATGGTGATGTATACCTTCTGGTTTGTTCAGTTTTAGCTCTAGAGTCTAGCCGATTTTGATTTTTAAATGCTCTCATTCGGAATGTCTTCCTGAGTGATTTCAATCGCTTTTGCCAATTTTAATGAATTATTTCTTTCAAAAAAAGAAAAAATTTGCTGCCATATTAATTTGGGAAAATTTTGCAAACAGTACACCAAGTAAATGCCACTAATAATTTCCATACATAAAGTTCCAAATTGAACATTTTGGTACATGGACTTTTGAGCCCGACCCACTATCTAGACACGACGTCAATGACGCCGTTAAATATTACATTGCAGAAAAAGGTAATTTGGTACTCTTACACTGTAATTAATTTTTTTTTGGTAAAAAAAAAAACATAAGAAAGAGAACTAAGGGCATAATAGACATTTTGAAGTCAAATTAACGGCGTCAATGACGTCGTGTACTGATAGTGGGTCGAGTTTCAGATTTCGTGTACCGAAATGATTAGTTTGGAACTTTATGTATAAGAATT